>CM035426.1:27847973-28155473 GCA_020310875.1 Ceratopteris richardii | reverse complement strand
TCCCCACACAAAATCTTCAATATGAAAATTTCACCAGATTTTGATATGCTTTACCTGGTTTCAGATCCCTATGAATAATTCCATTTTCATGCAGACACTCCATTGCACATGCAATATCCAAAGCAAAGCTAACAGCCACATGCAAGTCTAATCGACTTGGGCGTAAGCTTAACAGATGTTTCCGCAAGGACCTGCCAGGCAAAAGTTCTGTTGTAATGGCCATCACTGGGTGTTTACAAGCACCAATGAACTGCAAGGGAGGCAACAATGACTTCGATTAGGCAGTATCCATATTCTAAAAAAGAATAGCTTGGGAGTACAAAATCAGTTGATCAATTTAGATTGCCCCCTTGACATATTGTAAAGCAGACTAACCAATGATGTGCCTTTGTGTACCTCAACACACAAATCAGAGAAAAAATAGCGCTTCCAGTATGTAGCATTATACATACCTTGACCAGATTCTTATGCTGAACTCTGGACATCATAGCCACTTCGCGAGTAAACTGTGCTTCCAGCTTTACCTGCTCATCTGATGTTGCGGCTTTGCGCATAACTTTGATTGCCACACTCATATCATGGTACCTTATAAAGGGGAAATCCAAAAGCCAATGCAAAATAGATTGTAGAAATAACTGAAATAGAATCAGAAAATTTAAAGTCGAAAAATCTTACTGTGTGGCAGATACATATAAATAACATAGAATTAATTAAGTTCACTTTTCACATATGACTCTCTTTTCCACAGATCCAAACAACAAATGAAGATATGTAAGTACACTCGAGACAGGCAAAAATCCTTAATGAAACAAAATCAATAATCTGATATTGTAAAACTCCTGCAAGGCACTTTCTGAGCAGAAAAACTAAGAGAGATGTTGAACCAAAATTAAATTCCAGTGTACAACTGTGGATGATCACCCAAGCTTTTGATATGCATTGTTGCATACACAAATCCAAGAATACAACCATTGGCGATCATCCGAGCTTCTTATATGGATTCTGGCATCAATAAACTAATACTCATGAAATCTTCTAGGAGATGAACGTTTTGTGAACATGACCTCTAGGCTGTTGGACTGAAAGTGTTTGCACTCGGTACTTCCATGTAATCCTCTAACTCATGGTTTTATGTTGCTATCTGGACTTCATAAGGCTACAAGCTCTGAAATTTGTTACTAGCAATACTTTTTATTTTCTTTTCTATTAATGAGATATTGTCGTTGATTTTGTTATTGTTATTATCGTTGTTGTTTATACTGCTAAAGTTATTTACCATACTTAGCAATACCAAAAAGTTCCAGCAAGTTCCAGGTGGGCATAAATAGGTCATTCCCTTTCAATCAGACTTAAAGTTGGATTACACAATTCACTTATGTATGTCGGTTAAGATTTCAGAAAACTTAGCTGTCCATGTTACATTCTGTTAACGAGGCATAAATCGATAAGTGCCCAAAATAAACACCAAATGTTCATAAGATATTGCGTGAAATTATTCATGGCAACATGCAAATTTGGAGTTATATCATCCCAATACATTGATTACAGTAGCACCAAAATAGGAAGATAAGAATAATAATATGACATATTATTCCATCATAGAGCTCTCAAAATAGTTAAACGTGTACGTTTTACCACTGCACACGTCCTTCGAACGTCATTGACAACTAACAAAACAGGTCGATTCAACGAAAGTACAATGCAAATGCCCGGATGTAAGGAACCACAGCTTGGCCTATTGAACTCTCTCTACGCAGTTTATTACTTCTTTTTCGAGAAATCAACAGCATCTGCAGTTTTCTGTTTTAGAAGTTATTCTGCATCGCAAGCCGTTACAAAGGTAGCATTACATGACGGGCGAGGCGTTTTCAGGGAAGGAAACTTATGCCCTGGATCTCTTACCCCTTATTAGATGAAAAGCTGTTAAGAAGGTAAAAATTTCTAATATTGTGGCAATCGAAACGGGAGCTTGATTATTCCAATAAAAGCAGGTAGAGCGCGATGACTCAGTAAGGTTTTGCAGAGTTGATCCCACAAAAACATCCAAAGCGATTATTAAGCCTTTCGACACGGGTTAACTTACTTCCAACAGACCCATTTTTCCAATCGTTTATAAAAAAATCAAAAAATAAAATCATACCTTCCCTCATAAACCTTCCCATGCGCTCCTTCACCAATTTTTGAGCCTACGCAGAGTACATTCGGATCCAAGATCCATCTTCTGTCCAGATGTATATGCTCCAAATCCCGCGTGCATCCTATGCTTGATGCAGCTAAAGGCCCTGTAGCATTGCAAGGTTCCTTCGCAACCTTTCCAGACGAAGACTGTGAACGCAATTTTATACTCGTATGCTTTCTCAACAAGAGCCTCTGCTCATCATCTGGCTTCGCCTCCTTGTGTCCCATATGCACAGTCGACTACTTTGGAGAGGCAGATGTATGTGTTCTCTAGCGGTCGTTTAACGTATGACCTATAAACCGCGTGCATCGAATCCGGAGAAAAGCCAAACAGAAAATGCGGATTCGCTGGGCATCATTGCACGGTTGCATAGGGGGTTACACCTCAATAAGCGGGATCAAGCTCACTTCTCGCATTCAAGAAGATTTTCTCCTACCTCTCCAATGCCCACAGCGACCAGATAGAGAAACGAAATGTATCTGCGTTCCAGAATACAGTATCTCACCTAAGACATTTTCCACAAAACTCAGTTCAAAATGAAAGAATAGACCATAAATCATACCAAGCGCAGTTTCCACTCTTGAAGGCGGAATTAATCCAGGGGGAAATAAATGAGAGAATCCTCATTGCAAGAACTAGCGATTGAAAGAATATGACAAAAAAAGGGAACATATACCACAAATGGTAGCGATGATGTTGAAGAGGATGAAGACAGAATGCAGGCGGGAATGAACTTAATTTTTGGAACCTTAGACTGAATATGCGCGAGTGGACAGCAAGCTGGTGATGAGAAACCCAATACAAAAACAAATAAATCAACTAAACGATTCGATTCCAGGATAATGAACCACAGAATCTATATGCAGGTTCGTCTATTTGGCTTCAAAGACCTGAAACTGGCGGAGCTGAATGTTCCTTCCATCCCAACTTTTGTAAACCTGATCTATAACAAACTCAATCTGTAGTTCTCGAGCGGATGATACGCTAGGAGAGGAAAAAGCAGGAGTAGGGATGAGGAAAAACAAACAAGAAGCGCATTATGATAAGTCTCGGGGCCTGTACGCACGAGTGCGCTGTGTTTTATCACGAGTTTTCATTCGGCAAACAAAGGGATGAGAATGCCAGAGATAAATAATCGCACAGACCCATCACGGCAAACAAAGGAATGAGAATGCCAGAGATAAATAATCGCACAGACCCATCAAAGCCTGGAGAGATGAGACTGAAAAGCAAACGCTGAGTTTGCGAGGAGTTTAGCTAGCATTTGGTGCTCGCGAAATATCTGAAAAGTACAAACAGGTCCTACGGTATTGAACAACGTGAAGAAAATAAAAGCAATTGGGTTGGTAGTACTGGAGCATAAGAATGAAGCGAAAGTACAAGCAACAGACACATTAGTTAGTGAGAGCCAAGAGTCGCGAGTCGACGAGTCGAGACCCACAGACTACACCGACTAGTTAGTAGTGAGCATTGTTTGAGAAGACACTGTGCAGGGCGCTGCTGAAAGATCGCTGAAGGACCCACGTGCGTAAATATTCCAGAAGAAAATGCGCGTGAAAATATGGACTTGAGTCTTGAGCTTTCCCCTCAGGCATTATGTTCCGTCATCTCCATGACCGTGCAGGGGGGATGCTGAAGATGCAAGAGCTATTTCTCAGACCGCGAGAGTCGAGAGACGAGAGAAAAAGAGTAATGCTTATGTGAGGAATCTCAATAAGGGTGGAGCCTTGTGTGAGAAATCCTGATAGGAATAGGATGCATGAAAGTCCTCAAAGCATGGAACTTGTAAGACCCGTGGACCGATGTACTTATGATGAGGCCTTCAAGCCACGTGGATAAGAGGGAAATTACATGGAATAAGCTGAGGTGAACCAAGTCAATGGGTTTTCAAATTGCAAGTTATTAGGTCCTCAAGCCACAAATTGGTGAGCCTTGCAAGTTATCCTTCTTAGAGGGTCTTCAAGCTATTGCATGCCTCTAATATGGTGTGATGTGAGAAGTCATGTGGGTACTATGTTCATTCTTTCTCCCATATGTTCAGTAATTCAAGCCTCAAAGGTAGCAAGTGGCCAAACTTCTCTCAAAAATAAGGATGGGATAAGTGCTCTAGAGAGCCACCCTATCGAGATGTCCTTATCTTCTTTTTTCCTTTAGAAAAAGGGTCCCATTTTATCTCACTAATCTCATGAGCCATCACTCGAGTCATCCTTCAATTGTACAAAACCTTCATTCCATAGATAATCATTATTCCTTTGATAAAACACAAGGTCAAAACCACAACAGAATGGTGTTCCTCTCCCATCCTTGCACATTTAGCATGTGGAGGAGAGAACTCTAGCTAGCTTTCCCTTCATGCATGGACTTCTCAAATCTTCTCAAAAGAAAGCTCCTATCTTGAAAAGTATATAAAATTCAAAGTATTCAAAGCCATGATTCCTGTTTGTGAAAGCACCTCGAGGTGGTTTCAAGCGCACAACATCAAAGATGTGGACTACATGTGTCTTCATGCCAAAAGCCAAGCGAAAAGCCATTCTTTAAGACCCACATTTTTCTATGAACCACATAGAAGAAAAACATTGGGCAACAGCAATTGATGTTGATTAGCTCTCCTTGCCTTAAATCCAAAAGGGAAACACATAGTCCTCCTCCTACACATCTTTGTGAGTGATTTCCTGCCCTTTTCAAGAGTCAACACATGTAACCCCCTACTTGCTTCTATTAAATCCAACTAAGACCATATTTCTACATCCCCAACCAATCAGTAAGGACAATGGAGTATTACTCAATGGAGTGTCTTCATCTACACTTCCAAAAGTGGATAGCTCTATAGGTCAAGTATAGTTCATGGGTTTTTGTGTCTTAATTCAATTATAGGGATCCCAAATAACTTACATGAATAGGTTACTCTTAATGTATAATACTTTAATATTCCATCTAGTAAGGAGACTCTCTTTTAATATTCTATCAAGTGAGGGTAGTCTTGCCCATATGGAATGGAGATAATGGAGCATGGGTTCCTTGCACATTAAAGAGGCCTTGTCCTATTGGTCCTTAGAATATCCATTGTCTACTATGGGAAGGGAACTCCACCACAAGAGAAGGCCACTTGTCACAAAGAAGGCTACTTGTCAACATGAGGGAATCAAGATATGGCCATCGTTTTCCATGTGGGAGCCATGAGTGGACTGGAACTATTGGCAATTCATGTTTGAGGCCTTCCATGTAGCTTTCCAAATAACTGAAAGCTACATACCCTCTTCAAACGAGGTGGGTCATTCTAATGAGAGACTACACTATTGTATAATGTTTAGGTTTACAACAAATTCGTAATCAATAAATTTTCCTCTTTACAATTTTTTTTTTTTAAATAAAAAATTATGATTTGTATTCAATGAGCATAGCCAAAAAAAAAATGTCCTTTCATTTTTTTAATTCAAACTAGAATTCTACTCGAAACACACACACACATAGGGCCGTCCTTGTTCCACACATATAGGGGTTCAAGCCGAGTTGCAAGTGGGACTTGAACTCTCGGTCTTTATCCAAGAGTACAAATGCATTATCATATGGAAAAATTAAAATTACTCATAGGACGCCTTTCTATGAAAAATATCATGTTTTATGTACAGATTTCTTCTAAAATACGTTTTAAAGTAATTTAAGGTAAAATTATAGCAATAAAAAGAAAATTAATCTCATTTTAGTGGTTAAAGCATTGAGGTCTACATGAGTTTTAATCAAAGCCTCTTGGGGATTTTCTCTTCTATCATCATGTACATACATGAGTCTTTTATTAAAATTTCTTAACGTTTTTCTCTCATAACAACATCTCCATGCATTCCTTATTCGCTACTTCATTTTGCATGTTCCTCCTTGAGCAATTCATGCTTGATAAAGCATGTGACTATATATAATGAGAAGTGTGCAATGCTAAACACACAATTTGAAAGAGAGAGGGAGAGATAGAGGAATCAGGCTAAAATTCAATGGGGATTTGCATAGAGAATTCCATGGAGGTAGTATGCATGCATCAATTCATCATCGATTCCAAAGAAAAGTGTTTGTATATCATCTTTAAAACATTGAATTTTTTTTCTTTCATTCCATGTTTATTTTTCCCCATTAATCTTGGATGAGACTTATAAATAGACAATTTTGGATGGACAATGATAGGAATGAAAACGTGAGGACATGCATATATCACACGCGAAGAGGTTCTCTTCATCTCCTAACCATAAATTATATATTCATGAACTAGAGGGGCCTCTTATTGGCAAATGTGCACATGTGTGCCATGTGTTTCTGTTCTCTATTGGCCATGTATCCCACTCTTTTCAAACTAACTCACGTTAAATTGAGTTGGGTGCTTCTAGAAGTTTGGACACTCATGGAATTCGAACCCAAGACCTCCTCTTCCCATTGCATTGAATTACCCATTAGACTAAGCTTCTTGCTTGCTTACAAGTTAGAGGGTTTGAATCTTAACTTGCTTTTGAGCCTTGCCACAACTTAATTTTATATTATCATATATAGAGCATTGCTTCAAGAGAGTTCATTATGTGGGTTTCGAGGCTCCCACGCATGTCCGCGCGTCTCTCCTCTCTTCTCTCTCCCTCCATCTCCTCCTTCCTCCTCTTGTTCTGCACACCGAAGCCCTTCAATTCATATGAGCTTTTGGAGACTGTTCTTGGGACTGATCATGAGCCCCAAGAAACACTTGATCCAAATAATACAGGTCTAACGATTCCTCCTGATATTGATCTTCTAAGTGCTTGGAAACATAGAAATGCATATGCACTCTGTGCTCTAGTTACAAGTACTTCTGATAGTGTTCCGACTCTCATTCAGCATACTACCAAGGCGTGTGAAGCATGGAACATATTGAGAAATCAATATGAAACGCGTAATCAGACATGGATTCAAAACTCGGAGAATCAGCTAGTAGTAGAAAGATTTGATGATGGGGAGACTACAGAGGTGTTTATCACTTGCATAAAGAATCGACGAGATCAAATGGCAAGAGCAGGTGTTCAAAAGTCAAGTGAGGAGCTAGCTTGGTGTTGTCTTCGAATCTATCCACCTAAGTTTAATGGTTTGATAACTGCTCTTAATAATCAAATCAGACCTCAACCACTACCTTTTGAAGAATTCAGTGCCTTACTCATGAAGGAGGAGCTACGGCTCAAGGCAAGGAGTGGTGGTAGCAAAGGAGATGTGGCATTCAAAAAAAATGCCAAAGGAGGCAAAGCAGACTCTTCAAAACATGGAGACAAAAAGAAGAATGACAAAAAGAAGTTCACGGGAGAGTGTTTCCACTGCAAGAAGAAAGGACACAGAATCCAAGACTGTCACATCAAGAAGGCAGAAGAGAAGAGTGGCTCTTCAAAAGGTGGCAAGGGCAATGAGTCCGCCAACACAACAGAAACAGAGCTTGAGTTATTTGTTACGATAGAGGAGGTGTGCTCCTCAGTTGAAGATTCAGGAAAGGATGAGTCATGGGTGTTGGACAGTGGTGCATCTTGTCACATGAAGAGTAAAAAATACCTTTATAATTCCTTATAGCCTCTAAAGGAAACAATAAAGGTAGGCAACAATGCAAGATGTTTTGCAGAGGGCGAAGGTACAAATTCTTTCATTAACTCTATTTCATATGTGTTATATGTTCCACAAATCAATTGAAGTCTACTTTCAATAGCTTCTATAACTTATCAAGGTCATCAAGTATCTTCCCATAAGACAGGAGCTAAGATTATGGACAATAACAACAACATTGTTGGGACTGGCATAAGGAGAAACAACTTGTATGAGTTGTGTGCTCTTTCAGCCACTACAAGTATGGGCACAAGTAAGCTATGGCATGAGAGATTCGGCCACATCGAATACCCTGTACTGAAGGAGATGCGTCATAGGGGTATGGTTGCACACCTACCACTGATTACAGAAATGAAGGAACCATGTGAAGCTTTCATGATGGGCAAGCAATACAGGAAGGAATTTCCACAAGAAAACAAGAATAGGGCAAGCTATCCTCTAGAGTTGGTGCATGCTGATTTGTGTGGAAAAATGCCTACATAGGCTTTTGGTGGATCTTTCTACTTCATGTTACTTGTTGACGAGCAGGAAGATGTGGGTGTACTTCCTTCGCGATAAGGCTCAAGCTTTTGGTAAGTTTAAAGAATGACAAGGAAAGAAAATGAAGAAATTCAAGACGGACAGCAATGTAGAATTTGAAGATTTCTGCAAGAGTAAAGAAATCAAGCATCAACTCACAGTGGCACATAGCCCTCAATAGAATGGTGTTGCAGAATGTCAAAATCAAACCATCATGGAGATGGCAAGGTGCATGTTGAAGGGAAAGGGTTTACCTAACCAATTTTGGGTGGAGGCTGTCAACATTGCTATCTACATCTTGAATCGAAGCAACATCAATGCACTTGATGGAAATACTCCACAAGAAGACTACACTAGTAAAAAATCCTTCTATTTCCCATTTCAAAGTATTCGGGAGTGAATGTTATGTACATGTTCTAAATAGGGAGAGAAACAAGCTTCAACCAAAAAGCATCAAATATATTCTTAGGGTACAACAAAGATAAGAAGGCTTATAAGCTTTATGACCCTGAGGCTAAGAAGATCATGGCGAGTCGCGATGTGGTATTTAAGGAGGAGTAGCCACATGTGGTGGAGGAGGAAAAGAGAGCTTCCACTTTATCATCAGGCGAAGGGTGAATCCACTATGAACCTAATCCAAGAGCTATCCCTTCTACACAAGAGAAGGAAGCATCATCTTCAGATGATGAGTCTGAAATTCACCAACCTATCATCACCAAAGTGGAAAAACCATTTCCACGTTGAGTGAGGTAGCTCTATGATTCTGCAAATCCCATCCCATAGTCACTAAGGTTGCAAATAGATCGAGGCAATCATAGAGAATAGAGGAATAGAGACAAGCAAGCGCCTATATTGTAAACACAACTTTGATGGCTGATCTCATTCAAGAACAAGCCAACGTGGAAGAGGCACTCCATGATCCGAATTGGAGGGCTACCATGCAAACATAATACAACAATATCATGAAGAATGGAACATGGGAGCTAGTGGATCAACCCCCTAAGCATAAAGTCATTGGCATCAGGTGGGTCTGGAAGCTAAAGTACAAGGCTGATGGTACTCTAGAAAAGTACAAAGCAAGACTTGTTGCACATGGCTACACACAAGTTGAAGGCATTGTCTTTTGTGAATCATTTGCCTCGAATGCAAGGATGGCTACCATCCAAGCTAGGTGTTTGAGACACTTACACTGGTGAACCGAAATTGGTATATACGTTTGGGACAAAAAGGCGAAATAGCCTGCATAAGCACTGCGATAGTGCATTTGTAGGCCGAAACGAGCTCAGATCGCGATTTCGGCACCAGAGAGCGAAGCAATTTTTATCTCGAAAACATGATGAGTATGCTCACCAAAATTCATGCGATTCTAAGACTGCAAGTGGAGAGGTGTCGATGATGCCCTAGGTGAAGCAGCGACCTGCTCAGATACCAATTGTTGGAGTTAGATCACTGTGGAAGCACGCGAACAATACAAGGAAGAATAAGAAGCTTGGAGCTCAACACACAATACTGAATGTATTACCACTAGAATGTGCAAAGGTAAGTAGCCCGTTAGGGCAATAGGCGTATATACAAGCCGAGGGGAAAAAACCTCCTAAAGAGGAAAAAAGTGCCCCAACAGTCCTAGAGTGTTCACACACATCACTACCTAAATACATCAACAAATGGTACCCAAAGTTTGATGCTTTTATGAAGTCTCAAGAGTATTCTCAAAGCAATGAGGATCATTGTGTCTACACAAAGAGATGCTTAGATGGTAGCTTAATATGCTTGATACTTTATGTCGATGATATGTTGATTGTTGGGAAGTCCTCTTATGACTTGTCAATTCTAAAAAAGAAGTGGAGTTAGACATTTGATATGAAGGACTTGGGGGATGCCGAACATATTCTTGGCATGCACATTAATCATGATATGAGTAAAAGATGCATATACTTGTCTCAAAGTGAGTACATATCCAAAGTAGTTAATATGCTCAATATGCAAGGTGGAAAGGCATTGAGTACACCTTTACCTACATTTGTGAAATTGAGCAAGGATGGCTACCCAAAATTAGATAAGGAAAAGGAATTCATGACCAAAATTTCTTACCAATGTATTGTTGGTAGTCTCACATATGCCATGGTAGCTATGAGACCAGATATTGCATTTGTAGTGAGAGTTGTGAGTAGATATATGTCTAATCCTGGCAAGAAGCATTGAGAAGCAATCAAGATGATTCTGATATATCTGAGTGGCACTAAAGAGAAGTGTCTATGCTTAGGTAGAGGGAAAGCATCCATTATTGGTTACATAGATTGTGATTATGTTGGTTGTGTAGACAATCATAAGTCTACATCAAGGTATATTTTTCATTTTGCTAGAGGTGCTATCTCTTGGAGATCTCGTCTTCAAGAATGTACAAATATTTCCACCACAGAAGCAGAGTATGTTGCAACAAGTGAGGCATGCAAGGAAGCATTGTGGCTCTCTCATCTTGCTTGTGATATGGGTCTACCTCAGCATGTACCTTGTTTGCTAAGTGATTATCAGAGTGCCATTGCATTGGCTAGGAATCCGGTCTATCATGCAAAGACCAAGCATATTGAGGTGCAATATCACTTCATTAGAGATTGCTTAGCTACTGAGCGCATTATTATTGAGAAGGTTTATACTAGAGCTTATGTTGCAGATGCTTTAACTAAAGCTCTACCACAAGATAGCTTTAGACACTGTTGTCACTTGATGGGGCTTGCTTGATTCATGATCTTATGCAGTTACTTCTATACTGTGTAACATGCCCATTAGGTGGGAGGTATAGTTTGTATACTTACAATCAAGTATTCTTTATCATTCTTTATTTCTCTCCCATATTCACTTTGGACATATTGGCCTTTAGTGAAAGATTGTTACAATTTGTGTCCATGTGAAATGTCAAATTGTTGTTAGAAACTTTTGCATATGTTCTTTAATAAAACATATAGTGGCATGGTTAGCCATAGACTGTAAGTTCAGTCACATTTGTATGAACTAAGAAATCTTTGTTCATGGTCTGTGTACTATGTGTTTTTTTGTGTATTTTGCACCCCTCTGTGGTACCGTGCGTGGCATGGGAGTTTAGGTTTTTACTACAAGGGTATCATTGCGAAGCTCTTGACAAAGAGAGTCCACCATCATGCATCACCCACAAAATACTTCACAAAGGCATCTACATCAAATGAAGAATGTTCAACATGGAGGGGAAGGCTTGGAAGTAATTCTTTGTCTCCAAATTCAGCTTATAATAGAGTTGAAGAAGCAAGTGCTACTGCAAATAGTGAGATAGATGCAAGTGAAGAAGAATATGAAGAGGTGATCACTCGGAAGGTAAAGCTGAATAGGTTGAAGAAGAAACTTTCTAATGGCAATGAAAGAAGATATTCAAGCACAAGGTATCCAACGCAAAGTCTGATTTATGATACTTTCATGGCAAAACATTTTGCATACATGATGCAAGTCATCAAAGATGAAGAGTTTGAGACATATGAATAAGCTTGCATAAAAAAGGAATGGAAGCAAGCTATGAGAGAGGAGATCAAATGTCTCAAAGATAATGACACATGGGAACTAGTGCCAAAGAAAGAAGGTATGAAGATTGTCCCAAACAAATGGGTGTTTAAAATAAAGAGGAATGTTGATGATTCACTAGCTAGACATAAATCTATTGATGTGTGAAACATCACAAGAAATGAATTAATGTTACACTAGAACAGCTCCATGGTCACCATTAGCTCAATGCTTCTCCAAACTTTGAGAAATGATTGCTAAAACTAAGAACTTTGCTTCTTCAGAAATTTCTAGTTACTGAGATGACATACCTTCACTCTTTTGCTCTTTTCTCTTAGCAAAAATATTATTTCTCCAAGATCTCTCGATGGACGAAAGTAGAAGAGAAGAGCTTTCCAACAAGCTATTAGTTGCTAAAAAACGGAGCACTACACATCAAGTTATGGCCTTCACAAGATCACCCTGTATGAGCTACCAAAACTAGAATCTTTGCTTGTTTTACTAAAAATTATGTTCTTGTAATGCAAATAGGATGCATAGCATTGAGTTGCAGCAAGAATTCGATGCCCGGCATCAAATTCATGTGTTTTAGGCCACTTTTTCAGCATCTGAACTAGTCTCTTGAACATAGACATGAAGTAAAAGACTTTTATGTTGGAAATCAATGCTAGGTATCAACTTTATGATGAAACTCTATGCCAAGCATCGAGTTGCTCCACAAACCTCATGTTTTTAAGAAGGTTTACCAACAGGTAAAACTCAGAGAATGAAAACAATGACTTATCAACACAAACTCGATGCCAAGCATCAAGTTGCTTGGAAAACTTCAACTTTTGACATCATTACATAGTAGGCAAAGCATGGAGATCAAAGAGAGACTTTACTTAGTTCTTCTCACAACTATGAAAACCTCAAAAGTTTGCAGGTGCTTTCTTCACTCAGAGAAGCCCGACTATACTCAGTCATACAAAATCTCTCATTCTCTCTCTCTACCTCTTTCTCACTTTCCATCTCACCACGTCATTTGATACAAACTAACTTATATAGATTTTCTCAATCTCGTGATTTTTAAAAACTCTAGAACAATAATTAAAATTAACTTTACAATTATAGTACATGTGTGAAATTGTCCCTTCACATAGGCATGTGCATTTCTTCTTAGACTTTGACCTTCAAATTTATGTCCAATTTGTGATTGGTTCTCCAATAGCTCCCCCTCAATCACTAATTGACATTCTCTGTCTCTTCATATCATCTTCTTTTCTTTTTACTTATGCCATGCTTTTGAATCTGCTTGTCTTCACACCATCCAAGCTCTTTATCATTATATCTGCTATCTGATCCTTTGTAGAAATGTACTCCACTTCAATTTCTTTCTCCATTACCTTTTCTCTCAGGAAATGGTAATGTATCTCTTTATGTTTGGTTCTTGCATGAAATAGTGGATTTGTTGCAAGATAAAGTGAACTCATGTTGCCTCCATGTATTGTAGGTATACCTTGATTAATGCCCAAGCTTTTGAACAATGTTTGCATCCATATGACCTCCTTAGCTTCTTCTACACATCCTTTGTACTCAACTTCAGCTGATGATAATGCTACTGTATGTTGTTTCTTTGAACACTAACTTACAAGCTTATCACCAATGTATATCATCTAGTCATGAGTTGATCTTCTGTCATCTTGATTACCTACCCAGTCTGAGTCACTATAGGCTCTCAACTTCAATTCTGAAGTAAAAGGATAATATAATCCTTTCTTTATGGTTCCTTTGATATAACTAAGAACTCTTTGACCTGCAGTCCAATGAGGATCCTTTGGACAATGCATGAATTGTGATAGAACTCCCACTGCATAACTAAGATCAGGTCTTGTTAGTGTAGCATAAATCAAACTACCCACAAGAGATTGATACTTCCTCATATCTTTGTATTCTGCACCATCATATTTACTGAGCTTGTGATTAACTTCAAGTGGAGTTGAAGCTTCTCTGCAATTTTCCATACCAAACTTCTTCAACAGGTTCAGAAGATACCTTTCTTGTGATACATATATGCCATGATCTGTATAAGCGACTTCCATACCAAGAAAGTATGATAACTTTCCTTGATCATTGATCTTAAACTCTTTCTCAAATAATCTCTTTACCTCCTTGATTCCTTCATCTGAAGTACCTATGATTATAATGTCATCTACATAAATACAAATGTAGATTGTACCTTCCTCTATTCTTTTGATGAGTAGACTTGGATTTGCTTTTGAACTTTGATATCCAAGATCATTGAGATACTTCTCCAGTCTATAGTTCCATGCTCTTGGAGCTTGCTTCAATCCATAGAGTGCTCTTCTCAACCTGCAAACAAGATTTGAATACCTGGAATCTATAAACCCTTGAGGTTGTTCCATGTATACCTCATCTGACATGTATCCATTCAAGAATGCATTCTTTATATCTAGTTAACTCAGAGTCCATCCTTTTGAAGCTGCAATAGCTATGATTGTCCTTATAGTTGACATCTTAGCTACAGGACTGAATGTCTCATCATAATCTATGCCATAAGTTTGGGCATAGCCTTTCACCACCAGTCTAGCTTTGTATCAAGCTATACTTCCATGTGCAAGCATCATCTTTGACCATATATGCATAGTGTTAAATGTTACACAGTTACGCTGTGTTAACAACTAACCGAAATCGTTACCGAACAAATATTAAACGTAAAATAGTGATTCACCGTAAGCTGTATTAAACTTTCTATCACCGAAAGGCGTTATCAGACCAAGTGGGTTCTTGGGAGTGGTAGGGGTCTGTTAGACAGAGGCCCTGTACTCTTTTCCCAATTCTTAATCACCACATCAAAACACTAGTGCACGTCTTAGCTTAGTTCCTTGCGGTAACTAGACAATATTGGGTTTCTTTACGCCTGCGTATCGAACTTCTTCATACTATTCTGCTATTGGAACAGAGAAGTAGTCCATTCTACAGCTCCGCTATTATACCGTAAATCGACCAAAGCGAAGACTATAGCTGACAGATTCATTCGTCACCACACTTGCCAGTGATCTCAAAAATCCACGTTACCGAAGATACTAGTTCGTACTCATATTCGGGGTCATAGTTATTACACCGAATGCAATGAGTCTGATGGAAACACACAGAACATACTCCGACAGGGCAACAGATTACCTATTCAATTCACATAGCCAGATAACTACTCAAACTGACTTAGGGTACTTCAATAACTGAAGAATATGCAGCAATACAACACGATAACAGTACTCAGACACACAATCCGTCATTCAATCACTCGTTACGGTGAACTTCAATGTGAGCATCCGATACAGAACTCAACATTTACATTACTCAGACTCCACAACAGTGTAAACAGTACTCTGATAAAAAATTAAGCGAACAATTCGGCAATTCCAGAAAAACGTCTCTCTCGAGCATTCTCATTACATTGCTTTATATAGATTTACAAAGTGCACGTACCAACTTTTGCGCGTAATTCAAGGAACTCCGTTACATCCGACAGTCATTACATTTGTCTCACTCGGTAGCCGACTAACACTGGCACGCATGGTGGACTCGAACCCGCAAGTGATTTTTATTACAAAACTACTGTTCATCTATGATACCTTCTAAATACATATTCCTGGCTAATCTAAATGTCCGGGCTATTTTTTTCTTAAGGGTTTCTAATAATTGCTTAAGGGTGTCGGGTTCTAAAATCTGCGCATCTACTCTAACGGAACTGAGGGCAATGGCTTCGGTGAGCAAAATTTCGGCCTGTGTTTGCAAAAAGGCCTCTTGTAAATAAAATTTGTTTGATAATGCCGCATCTCTTGCTGTCTTCATATCTGTTACTTGTTTTTGCATCTCATTGATTCTCTCTTTCTGGTTGCATACCTGATTATCTAATCTTCCGAACTGTTGGTTCTGGAACTCTATGGTTTGGTAGTAAGCATCCCGTTCTCTGCGGGCATTTGCTAAGTCCTTCTGATATTTAGATTCTCTGTTCAGTTGGTGTTTCAGCATGTTGTTGACATCGTCTAAGGATTCTTTTGTTCTTTGTAACTCTTCTATTGCCTGCTTTGCTTCTCTCTGCTACTCTTGGTATTTCTGTATTGTGTCCTACAACTGGACTCTTGTTTCTTCCAGTAGGTTTCCTAGTGCCATTCTTGTATCTTCGATATCTTTGAGTGTTTGTTTTAACTGTATTATTTCCGCGTCGGCAGCTATCAGCATTTCTTCTTTTGCAGCCATTGCCTTATCTCTCTGACTTGAGCTCTCTTCTTGTACTTGGAGTGTAGCCTGTAGCTGCTTGATCTGCTCTTGTAGTGCATGATTTTCTGCTCTTGTTGCTTGTAATTCTTCCTGAAGAGGGGTGATATCCGCCTCCATTATTTCCAATTTCCTTTGGAATTCTTCTCGGGCACTATCTGTGGCGTGCTTCAGGTGTTGCGGCAGTTGTTGGGATAGATTAATTAAAAGGTGACCCATGGCTTCTAATTCCGAAAAAACTGGAATGGGGTGGGGTGGCAGAGGAGGACGAGGTTGCGCCGAGGTTTCGGTGAGCAGTTGTTGTGAATTAGGTGGTGAATAATTGAGGGAGGATGTAGAGGCTTCAAAAGTTCTGGTGGGGTGACTGGGCTTGATGGGGCTGTGGGGTGGTTCCGGTTGAGAGATGGGGTTAGCAGGCGGGGTTTTGGGAAGGGCAGAGTCAGTAGTTGTTACCTTGTTTATTTGTTCCGTTTCTGCATTGTGTGCTTCTGTGGATTCCACTGCCTTCAGTAACTTGTCTAGTGCATCTTGATTAGATTGCTGCTCATTTTCCTGTTGCTCGATCGATGATTCATTATGCATTGAGGTGGATGTATCATGGAACGTCTCTTCTTCGTTCTTCTCTTCGTCTTTATTGTTATCTTTCTCTTTTCCGGCTGAGCCTTGTGCTTCACTTTCTGAGGAGCTAATTCTGATGCGTTTCCGGCGGAACAACTGATTGAGCTCTTCTTCATCTTCTTCTTCCTCATCTTCTAGTAGTTGAACTGACTCTTCGTGCCTTAAAACTGGTCCTCGTTGAGGTGGTTGAGCGGCGAGTATGGTTGGGAAGAGAAAAGAAAGGATGTGGGGAAGTCTGGATCGAGGGGTGGTTCCTTTGTTGACTTGTTTCACTATGGCGACGCACTCCTTATGGATTCGGTGAAAGAAAAATGAGGTGAAATTAACGGGTTCTCATGCGGCAAGGTCGATGGCGGAATAGAATGGGCGGGAGATACCGTAGGTGCGTTTCTGGAGATTAAGGATCGCAACTAAGAACTACAATGCGGTTCTTTCAGGTTCGGGGCGGCAGAGAATGGCGTATTCGTTCGATGAATGGCGGGGGAAAAGTTCGGTCGTGTGGGCTACGGGGATACTTGGGCCATTCTCGCGGCCTTGTGGAGTGAGGCAAAAGGCTTCAGCGAAGGCCTGGAAGGTTATTACGGTTCTAGATGGTAGGGAGGGGAAGAGCCATTGCCGTTCGGTGATGGGAGATTGGGCGATGGCTGGGATAATTTGTGCGAAGAAGGGATGGGCTTCCACTGAGTGCCAAGGCAGCTCAGCGAAGTTGGCCAACCCTCGGATACGCAGGTATTCTCCTACCTCGGTAGGGATACCATCACAGAAGGCTGTGTAGTTCGCCAACGCTTCCATTGCACACGCGAACACGAATACACAGAACACAGAACACACAATCACAATCACAAGAACACAATAGCGGTTTTTGGCACAACCGAAGAGCTTAAGTACAGATATTACGGTGGGGGGTAGGAAGTGATGGTTATCATTGTGCAGTGCTGGAATGATATTGCTTTTTAATTTGGCATGCATACTTGAGTAATTGGTAAGGAGGGCGGCTTATGACAAAACACGACTATTAAAAAAGAAGAGAAAGAACAAAATGAAAAGTAAAAACAAAAGCTAAAAAATAAGGTCCACCGCCGAATGATTTAATGCGAACTAGTAGCGCTTCGATACGGCCGTAGCTTCGATCCGTTGATTACTTTAGAAGTGGATTTCAGGTCAACGTAGTCAACCAAAAAGTTGTTGGACCAATTTGCTCTGAGATTTTGTAAGGGCCGAACCACCGTAATTTGAATTTGCCTGCGAATCTATTTGACTTTGCGTTATAGAAAAGTACAAGCTGTCCTATCGAAAACACTGGAGTTTTCAGGTTTTTATCGTGCATCCTTGCCTGTCTTAGTTGAACTTCGTGCATAGTTAAGAAATTGAGCCATCCGTGCTCATCTAACTCTCTGAGTGTGTCCAACCGAATTGACAGTGAGTTTTCCGGTAGAAGTTTCTGAGTGATTGCTATGCGTAAACTTGGTATGACTATCTCCATTGGTGCTATAGCTTCTAAGCCATAAGCTAATTTGAAAGGTGTCAATCCTGTTGAACCTTGTAGGTAGTCCGGTATGCCCATAACACTGCAGGTAGCAGTTGATCCCATCTTTCCGGTGATTCCATGATCAATTTTCGAAGGATATTCAGCAAAGATTTGTTTGTACTTTCGGCCAATCCATTAGCACGAGGATAATAAGGAGAACTAAATTTATGTGTGACCTAGAACGAATGTGTAAGTGCCTTCATTAGATTGTTTACAAAATGAGTGCCTTGATCTGAGACAATTTCCAGTGGTAAGCCAAAACGTGGAAAGACATCGGTTAGTAGACACTTTGCTACCGTAACGGCTGTAGCAGACCGTAAAGCCCAGGCTTCAGCCCATCTGGTTGCATAGTCTGTACAGGTCAGTATATAACGGTTGTTACTGAAGACTGCTGGTGGTGTAATTGGACCGATAAAATCTACACCCCACTTCTGGAAAGGTTCTATTGGTAAGATGGGTTGCAAAGGAAAAAAATGACGTTGTAAAGGTTGACCCGATCTTTGACAAGTATCACATTGTTTGAAAAAGTGTAATATATCTCTGTACATCGTTGGCCACCAGAGACCACTCTGCAGAATTTTCCGGTGAGTTAGATCTGCAGCAAAGTGGCCACTGGAAGGAATCGAGTAGCCAAAGTGATAACTGAGTTAACTTCATGCGGTGGAATACATCGAAGTAGGATTCCGGTGTGATCTACATAATATAATTCTCCAGCAATTAACCGAAATCGGCGGCTAAAAACTGCAATTTTCCTGCATACTGCTCCAGAAGTCTGAGATGGAAGGCAACCATCAGTGAGAAAGGTCAAGATCTGATCATAATATGAAAATGGGATAGGTGGGTCTGCAGATTCTTCATTAATTGGTTCTGATACATAAATCGCGGGTGTCGTGTCATCTATGCCCACCGGAGCCTCACCGGAATCTAAGCGGGATAAAAAATCTGCTAAGGCGTGTGAACTGCCTGGTCGGTGAATGACTTCGTAATCAAATTCCTGCAAGAGTAAGACCCATCGCGCTAATCGACCACCTAGATGCTGCTGCCGAACTAGATAGACAAGTGCAGCGTGATCTACATGAAATGTGAATTTACGGCCTAGCAAGTAATGTCTAAATTTCTTGACCGAATATACTAGCCCTAGACATTCTCTTTCTGTTACAGAGTAATTTTTCTCAGCAGGTGCTAATCTTCGACTTGCATAATACACTGGTCTGAACCATTTATCAATTTGTTGCATCAATACACTTCCTATTGCTATATCTGAAGCATCAACAAATATATGAAATGGGTGATCCCAGTCCGGCGGTTGTAAGATAGGAACTTGTGTTAATAAATGCTTTAAATGATCAAATGCTATCTGGCATTCCTGGGTCCATTCAAATTGTCGAGATGTTTTGTTGATTAGCTTGTTTAGTGGTATAGCCAGATGAGAAAGCCACCGTAAGTGCCTTCCATGCCACCGTACTTGGCCCATAAAGCGCATAACTTCTTTTGGAGAAGCTGGCACCGGAGCTTCTAATACTGCCGAAATCTTATCTGGATCTACTTGGATACCTTGTGCAGATACAATGTGGCCAAGTAATTTGCCACATGAGACCGCAAACACAGATTTGTTTGGATTCAAACAGAGTCTATATTCTCTGCATTTCTGAAAGCAGCACCGTAAATGAAACAGATGTGCTATCATCTTACCGAAAATTGAAAAATCATCGAGATATACTTGCATAAATGAAGTGAGATAAGGAGAAAATATCTCTTGCATACATCTTTGAAATGTGCTTGGTGCGTTTCTTAATCCAAACCACATTACCGTACAAGCAAAGACACCCCAATTGGTAATAAATGCAGTTTTCGGTATATCTTCTTCGGCCATTCTTACTTGGTTGTAGCCACTGTATCCATCTAGAAATGAATACATCTCGTGACCTGCTACTCTATCAAGCATGGTATCTAAAAGGGAATTGGAAAGGGATCCGGTATGGTTGCTGCGTTTAATTTTCGGTAGTCTACACAGATTCGCAGTTGCTTATTTTTCTTTGGCACGATCACAATTGGTGAAATCCATTCAGCATGTTCTACTGGTACGATGAATCCGACTTTTAATAATCTATCAAGTTCGGCTTTTACCTGTGATGCATAATTGGGATTCATCCGGTAGCTAGGCTGTTTGTTCGGTTTAGCTTCAGGCTTCAACATGACTCTATGCTGATAGATGCGCGGATCTAATCCTTTCATATCTTTGTAATCCCATGCAAAGACGTATGAGAATTCGCGAAGTAGTCGAATCAAATCCGCTTTGAACAATTCCGGTAAATTATGCTTTATCTTTACAGAACGCGGATGATCTTCATCTCCTAGATTGTACGTGGTCAGCTGATCTTCGGGGACATAAAACTGTTGAGGTCTCTCTGTATCGTCTGTTGACTTGAAAAGTGGCTGTAATTCATCGTCATGGATAGAGACGGTATCTTCCTTCTTAGCTTCTTCGGTGATGGGTACTACTGTACAGATTGAAGTATTCCAGTTATCTACAATGGACTGTAGATCAACAGTTCCTAGTGAAATTAAGTCAGCGTTATTCTTCAGAAATTCCTCTTCTTCATCATCTGATAGTCCATCTAGCATATGGACTGGTTCAGCAAAATATGGTCTAGCGTGAAGCTCGCAAGGTTGTATAGCGTCTAATTTTACCACATATCTACGATTGGCATCTTTAAACGTAAGCTCTTGTGCAGACCAGTCCTGTATTACCTACGCATGTTTCAGCCAAGGTCGGCCAAAAAGAAGGTTGTAATCCAAAGTGGATTCCGGCAAATCTAGTATAACAAAGGTCATTTTAAAGGTCATACCTTGCAAAGTGATGGGTACATTTCGCACAAGTCCTACAGGATGGACTCTTGATTGATCTGCCATTCTAACAAAAAATTGAACTGGTTCAATTTCGGTCCATCCTAATCTTTTGCATAATGCCGCAGTCGCAATATTAACACCAGAGCCTCCATCAATTAATACCTGCATAATCTTATGATTCTTATACCATACTGTAATCAAAGGAACTGAATGATCAACCGTAGAATCAGGTTCCGGTTGAACTACTGCTGTTGCCGGAATGCAAGAAGGCACCGGACTGAACTGCTGCTGGAACTGTTGTCGAATCCCAAGTACTAATGCCAGAAGTTGGCCTAGAGGCAAAGTGATAGACGCCTTGGATAAGATTTCCCAAGCCTGTTGAGATTGATTGACAGGCTTTACTGATGTTGAAGTTGATGCCTCTACTAATGCGGAGGTGTCTACGGTGGGCAATGTATCTGCTGCTAATGATGTTTCTACTGCTAACTCCCTTTGTTGTGTTCCTTCCTTTGTTAACGAGGGCTGGGCTACCGGAATAGGCTCTGGAAAGACTGGTGGTTCTGCTGTGGTCCATTGACTAGCTTTGTTATACATTCTGTGTTGTTCATGTATCCCTGGTTCAAATATTTCTGCTGTTGGTTGCAGTTGTTTATCGGAACGGGTCTGGATTGCAGCAGCCTGTATCTCCACCGGTGTGATTTTTACCATGTTGGCCATTGGATTTTGACGTTCCTTCTTCCTTTGATCATACTCAGCTGCATCTTTGCAAAATCTCCTAATATGTCCAAATTCACCACAAAAATGGCAGTGTGATGGTGGTAAATTGGGATTTTCCGGTGGTGGTCCGTTTTGCCAGCGGTTTGGATTATAATTGTTATTCCTCTGTCCTCGGTAATTTCGATATCCTTGCTGCTGGTTGTTTCTCATATGTGGAGGCACATAGTGATTTGCTGGTTGTCCTTGTTCCTGGATAATTGCATTGACAGTTGCTGTTCCTTGTACTCTAGCATTGTATGCACAGTTTTCGGTGGTGTGTCCGGCAATGTTGCAGATAGCGCAGAATGTTTGATTAAGTGCGCAATTGGCACTGGTATGTCTTGAATTTTTGCATATGTTGCAGTATACCTGTCTAGTCATATCTTCTGCAACATTCTTGTTTGCTTTTAACCATTCTAAATCTTCTGTAAATCCACCGACTTTGTGTTCCAGTTGCAGAGTCATTGCAATGACTGCGTCGAGGGACATGGCTCCGACACATCTTATGATCATGATCTGCTTAAGTTGTGGAACCAAACCATTAATGAACCACTGAGTGATAACGTCATCTGGTAAGTTAGTATGGGCCGGTGGTAGCTGCCTTAAGTGTGTTCTGAAGAGAGTAGCATACTCCTGTACGATTTGATTTGGTTTCTGTCTGTTATTCTGCAGATAATCAAAAATTTCGGCTGGATTCTTTTTTAGCCTGAATCGCTGCAGAAAAGCATCTCGTACTGCTTCGTAGGTGCCAAAATGATTAATATCATATTCTGTAAGCCATCTAGCTGCCTCATTGACCAGTGTAGATTGGAAGACAATGGCTTTGTACGCCTGATCCTGTGGATGGTTGAGAACTGCATAACTTATCTCGAACGTACGCACATGAGCATCCGGATCATCTCCTGGAAATCCACCAAACTTCGTGTACGTCACTCCCGTTGGAGGTGGCCTGGGTGGACATAACTGTTGTTGTCCGTTCATCGTGAGCGTGTTATACTTTCCTTCTGAACTACCAGAATCTGTATCGTCGGATGACGCACTTTCCGATGTGATTATCTTGTCTAATATGCTTCGAATTTCTGTTTCGAACAGCCTTCCTTCCTCCTTGATGTCCAGTGTATGGGAACTTGCTTCCAAGCACGGTAGATGGGCTGAAGATTCAGCAGAAAATGCTAAATCGTCACCGAAAAACTGTGATTCTCTTACCGAAATTTCACCGGAATGAATTGGAATTGTGCCCGAATTCGGCGTTTTTTCGCCTTCGCCGATTTCTTTGACTAAAGTGTTTCTAATCGTAGATGAATCTGAATCTTTTTCCAGGAGTGTTAAAATAGATTCCAACTGCGTCTTGGTAGGTTCTGGAATTACTATATCTTTGACAGACTGTGCCGAAATAGTACCGGAATCTACCAGAGGTGTAACAGGTTCCACCAGACTATGACCGGAGTCAGTTTTAACGTTCTTAACTTTCTTGACAACTGGGTTAGTCATAGTTGTACTTCTACCTCCCAAAGTTGGCTTTAGTACTCTAGACTGATGGTTCTTGGGATACGTTTCACCGGATCGAGTAACCGACATGCATCATCTTTTGTACTATTCACGTAGTATTACTAACGGGACAGTCTACAACAATCTGGTTCTGTTGCTACTGCCAATCGAACGATAATCTAATTCTGACAGATGACTGGCAATCTTGATGCCACTTTCCCACAGACGGCGCCAAGTGTTAAATGTTACACAGTTACGCTGTGTTAATAACTAACCGAAATCATTACCGAACAAATATTAAAAGTAAAATAGTGATTCATCGTAAACTGTATTAAACTTTCTATCACCGAAAGGCGTTATCAAACCAAGTGGGTTCTTGGGAGTGGTAGGGGTCTGTTAGACAGAGGCCCTATACTCTTTTCCCAATTCTTAATCACCACATCAAAACACTAATGCACGTCTTAGCTTAGTTCCTTGCGGTAACTAGACAATATTGGGTTTCTTTACGCCTGCGTATCGAACTTCTTCAGACTATTCTGCTATTGGAACAGAGCAGTAGTCCATTCTACAGCTCCGCTATTATACCGTAAATCGACCAAAGCGAAGACTATAGCTGACAGATTCATTCGTCACCACACTTGCCAGTGATCTCAAAAATCCACGTTACCGAAGATACTAGTTCATACTCATATTCGGGGTCATAGTTATTACACCGAATGCAATGAGTCTGATGGAAACACACAGAACATACTCCGACAGGGCAACAGATTACCTATTCAATTCACATAGCCAGATAACTACTCAAACTGACTCAGGGTACTTCAATAACTGAAGAATATGCAACAATACAACACGATAACAGTACTCAGACACACAATCCGTCATTCAATCACTCGTTACGGTGAACTTCAATGTGAGCATCCGATACAGAACTCAACATTTACATTACTCAGACTCCACAACAGTGTAAACAGTACTCTGATAAAAAATTAAGCGAACAATCCGGCAATTCCAGAAAAACGTCTCTCTCGAGCATTCTCCTTACATTGCTTTATATAGATTTACAAAGTGCGCGTACCAACTTTTGCACGTAATTCAAGGAACTCCGTTACATCCGGCAGTCATTACATTTGTCTCACTCGGCGACCGACTAACAATAGTTCTTTTGAATTATGTAAGAAGTATCATAAGAATACTTTTCTGGTTGCCTTCTTGTCCTACTTGACCTCCTTGGTTCACATTCTTCATATGTGTCTAGATACACCTCTTCATCAAATATAGGAGCTTCTTCATTCCTTCTTGTTAATCCACTGTTGGATGTTCTTGCTTGCATATAGTCTTCATCTTCATTCACCTGCACAGTTGATTTTCCTTTCTCACATCTTGTTACCTCTTCTTCAAATTCTTTAGCTGTATGACTTTGATTTGCATACCAACTTTTTTGTTCATCAAATGTAACATCTCTATAAACAAGAAATTTTTTGGTTAGAGGATTCCACAACCTGTAACCCATCTTCTTTTCATCATAACCAATGAACACATTATTTTTTGCTTTTAGTTCAAGCTTATGTCTAAGTTGTGATGGCACATAAGCATATGCTATTGATCCAAACACTTTACAATGATCTAGTGTTGGTTTCTTACCCCCCCCAAGCTTCATATGGAGTCATTCCATTTAGAGCTGCACATGGTAATCTATTCACAAGATATGTAGCTGTATTTACAGCCTCAGCCCAAGATAATTGGGACAATTCTTCTCCTTCAGCATAGCTCTAGCAAACTCAACCAAAGTCATGTTTCTTCTTTCTGCTACACCATTTTTTTGTGGTGTATACTTGCAGGTTATTTCTCTCTTAATACTTGCATTCCAAAGATAATCATTGAACTCTTGGAAGAAGTATTCTCCCCCTCCATCAGACTTCAGTCTCTTAAGCTTTTGACTTGTGATTCTCTCAGCATATGCATGAAAATGCTTGAAAGCTCAAAACACTTCTCATCTTTCAAAACATACAGAGTTATCCATCTTGTAGCATCATCAATGAAAAGAACATAATACCTTGAGCCATTGATAGATCCTTCTTTTGTTGGTCCCCATACATCTGTATGAATGAGCTCTAGTACTCCATCATGTTTGAATCTTTTCTTCTGAAATGGTAACCTGTGTGCTTTTCCCATTCGACATGCTTCACATTTATAAATCATATGTTGACTCTCCACATTTGGTAGTCCTAGTACAGATTGATTTGCAACCATAGATTTAATTCCTCTTTCATTGAAATGACCTAATCTCTTATGTCAGAGATCAAGTTCTATAATCACTCCTTCACCATGTGTGAGCAAAGCTTGACCAATGTTCCCTTGCACTCTTAAAGTAAAGAGTCTACCTTCTTTCTTACCACAAACAATCTGATTATATCCATTCTCTCGATCTTCAACAAATACTCCTTGTTGAGCCCATAAAAGTCATATTAGTCAAAGTCAAATGTAGTCAAAGCCAACTACAGTCAAAGTCAAAAGGTCAAAGTCAAATCAATCAAAGTCAAAATGGGTGAACTTATAGTGTTCAAAGTTGCAGGTGTCAAGGTGCACAGGTAGTGCACAAATAATTGTTCACAAAGGGGTAAAACTACAAAAAGTGGGTGGCAAGTTATAGAGGTATTTCTGTAATTTCCCTAAGGTTCAAAAGTGTTTTGGAAGGTTCAGGTGAACCCTCTCTTATGTGCACATTTGAAGAATTAAAAGGCAAAATGTGAAGGTATGTGAAGTGGCAACGTACGCAGAAGTGAAAGTATGCCCCCCCATTTTTTTTTTTTTAGTCTAAAGTCACTACAGGACAAAACAGGGATTCGTTGGCTGCCCACTTGTGGAGACAATCTTGGGACATCAAAGTGAGCACCAAGATAATCTTGCAGTTAGGAGTGTACATGAATCGACACTCAAATCAAGGCAAGGACTATTCTTGGACTAAGCAAGACTAAGCAAGGTGAGCATAGTCTAAGTTAGGAAAGAGAGAAGTGCAAGAGACACACAGTGTACGATGCAGAGAAGTGAAGTGCAAGGTGTGCATGAAGAGTGACTAAGGAAGTGTGCAGAGAAGTGCTAAGCTAGTCATCCCAAGGATCCCAAGGTCCCATTGAAGCTGTGCGCATGCCGACAGAAGGTGTCCATCCCTCCCCTTTATTGAAAGCTTGGTGCAAGGTGTGCACAAGTACATGCTTGGAGACGGTGGAGGTTTGGTGCAGAGAAGGCCGACAACAATAAGACCCTTGGGTATTTGGTATTTTGTGATTGAGCACTCTGTGGGCTTTTGCACAGAAGCATTGGGTTGCATTATTGGACTGTATTGTGCATCACCATTGTATTTGTATTCTTATAATCAATCGACAAAGGCTTCCAGTGTGTATCTTTCTTCTTGTCTTTCCATTTTCTCCTACAAACACTCAAATCCCTTCTTGTCCAAGAATCCCCCAACAAAATTTGGCATGCCTGGTGGGACTCCAAGGAGATTTGAGCATAGGAGAAGCCAAGTGCAAAGGGTAGAAGAGTTCAAGTGTCGATAGTACTACTTTATTGGACTAAGAGGTAAATATTCTTATCAATTATCTCATACTAAGAGGGCTATGAATAGCTCATGACCGCAACCCGGTCCCAAACATTGAGGATCACCTGCAAGGCTACAAAAAGGAAGGCTGTTAGAAGATCCTCCAGTCCACTTTCGTCAACCTCATCAGTAAAGAGCATGGAAGGTCAGGTAGACTTGGAAACCCTACTATCAAGATTAAATATAAAATTTCCTTCTTTCAAAGGCCTAGCTCAGGAAGATTTGGACGAGCATATTAGAAGGTTTTTAGCACTATGCAAAACTAGAGGCTTAATGGGAAGAGAGGATGCCTTTTTGATACTCTTCCCTGCCACATTAGAAGGGTTAACAGATAAATGGTTCAACCAGTTTGCTGAGAACCATTTTACCACTTGGGACTTAATGAAAGATGCATTCAAAACTCAGTTCCAACATGGAAATACTGTAGAGATCATCATAGAGGAATTAGAAAACTTGAGACTGGGTCCAGGCGAAAATTTTTGAGAGTTTGTAACTAGGGCCAAGGCACTAATGGCTAAGTTACCAGATCCTCCACATGATTTTTTTGTTAAGTAATGATTAGCTAAGCCACTTCCAGTGACCACCCAATGTAAAATCAAGGAATTAGTGTTGCCCACAGCCTCCGTAGAGGAGTTCATCAACACAGCTACACGATTGGAGCAGATAAGGCAACAGTATGGAGCAATTTCTTCTCAACTACCCTATCCTACAGAAATGGAGGATCCATTAATCCAGCTAAGGAAAAAGCTAGAGGGCTTAAAAAGGAATAAGCCCCACAAAGAGGAGGAGAATGATGTTATTCAGTTGAGGAGGGAGATTGAGGCATTGAAGCTCCAAAAGGAGGAGGAAGCCCAAGCAGAGGAATTGACTCAGATGCAATAGGAGCTGCAGGAACTCAAAGGGGGAGGCATCAAGAGTGGACTTTGGTGTACCATGTGCAGGAAGCAAGGTCATATAGTAAGTGAATGTCCTCTGTTAAGTGTAACTTGCCAACTATGCAGGAAAGCTGGTCATGAGGCCCAGGAATGCCAATTAAGAGGAATGCCTGCAACAACATATTGAACACAAGGAGGACCCGTACCACCAGCAAATGTGATGGCAGCTACACCTAATCAAGGTAACAATTACAACCCTAGACAGAGGAATTACTTTGGAAATGGGCCTAGGAGGCCAATCATTTGTTTCAGATGTGGAGAATGTGGGCACTATCAAAGTAGGTGCACTCTACTAGAAAATGCCCCTCCTTGCAGGAACTGCCCAGAGGCAAGAGAACACTATACAAATTGTTGTCCTAAGAATCAAGCCTCTTCATCTGGGCCCCAAATTCAAATGATTTATGTGCACAAAGAAGAAATGTTAGATCAAGTCAATGGGCCATCACCATCTACCAAGGTGGTGTAGTTAGAAGAAATTGAATCTTTTACAGTGCAGACAAGAAACAAGGGGAAGGCTCAAGCAAAAGTAGGTCAAGAATCAAGGATTAATGGATTGAATAAATACAAAGAGACATCTGAAGGCAAAGCCACCACATGTGTAGATACAAGGCAAAAAGGAGATCTCATATGTACTAGTGATGCCATTGGGCACGCATTCAACTGGGCTCATGAGGAGTTTGATAAGTCAATTGGAGCCCATGCTCTTAAGGAATCAGAAGCTTCAAAACTACTCAAGTCCATGAAAAAAGAGGTTAGTATTTTTTATTTAATAAAGATGGATGGGAAATTCAGGTCAGAACTCTTGTAGATAATTGATGAGGCTTCCACTACAAGTTTAGTGGCAAAGACTGCTGTCATGCATAAAGGTAAAATTATAGGGGAAGCACCCCTTACAGATTATAAGAGCCCTCGGCCGATAGTCTCTATCAAAGTTCATGAGTTTCAAGGAGTTATTGTAGATGGTGGTTCTGGCATTAACTTGATGCTTGAACATACCATGAAAAAGATTGGACTATACCCTTCAAGACCCGCCAACTTCACTGTAACACTGGCAGACCAAAGCATAGTAAAGCCTATGGGAGTGGTCCCTGGAGTCCTAGTCAAGATACAAGGTACCATCTTTAATTTTGTTGTTTTAAGGCTGCCACAGGTAGAAGGAAGTTTCCCCCTGTTAATTGGGAGGCCTTGGTTAAGGCATGCCAATGTGCTGCATGACTAGGGCAAGGACAGAATGTGGGTAAAGCAACAGGGAAAAGAGTTGCAGCAGATAATTTTGGAAGAAGGACCAGACAATCAGAGACATACCAGCATGATGCAGACAATTGGTATTTGTATGGAAGAAGAATTTTTGGACAACCCAGAAGCACATCTATTTGAAGAAGCAAATTTATATGAAGATGAAAACATGTTGGCTTAGCTCCATGTAGAAGACCCATCTTCCTGCTATGGATTTTTTCCAAACTCAAGTAGAGAGGAAGAATATGAAGAAAAAGAGGACATCATTCAGGTTACTGATTCGAGTGAGATAGTCTCAGTCAAAGGCCATATAAGAGAGAAGAAACGAAAAGCCTTTAAGTGCAACAGTGACGAAGCTACTTCAAATCCTATATCAAGGGCTAGTTTGATATGGATACTGGTATGGATATTGTAGCTTAGTGATGAGTAGCACCTCCTTTAATGTCAATTTGGGAAGACGTGAGGATGGTATGATGACCTCGAGCAAGTGAAGGCACAAGTGCGTGAGTGAGAAGCACACAAACATGCACACACATACACACACACGCGCACACACGGCAAGAACAAAGAGGAAGACAATGGAGTCCTTTTAGATTACTTCCAAAATGCTAATACAAGTTCAATTCTATTACAAGCTAACCTCAAAAATGAGCTCTCTAGCTCTATTTATAGTTTTTGACTAGTTTTTGGCCCTATCTAGACCTAGTGTCCGGCCTAGTTAATAATTAGGTTCTCTGACCTATTTGGAGGTTCAAACGGAGTCTAAAAAATGTGAAAATTGATAGGTAGGTACTTCTAAAGCTCCTCAAGCTCAAGGACTCCTTGGCTTGCACAAAATGGAGCTACAAAAACATGAAATGATATTTACAATGGTTTTTAGTGATGAAAATCACTGTTTTTGTAGGGATTTCTTCTAACAGTTTGACATACATTTCCTGGAGCTCCCTACTTGCTCCTTCTTGTGGGTTCACCTCTTTGATATGCTTTAGCTTCATGAAAAAAATAATGGCCTACTTGCCAGATCTTCTTTGACTACTCTGTCTGCTTGTGCCTTCTCTTCGCTCCGACTCCCTTCGTTGGCTTCCTTGTCTTGAGAGTCCTTCAGTTCCTTGACTGCTGCCAACACCCCCCCTCTCTCGCATCTGTCGTCTCTGACAGACCCTTGTTGAGTGGGTCGTTGGATGTAGTACTCCACAACGTTTGTGGCTAAATGATGTTCAGCTATCCTCAACCCTTTGGCCAAATCAGTGAGTAGGGCATCACAGTCTACTGGCCCTGGAACTTCTGGATGTGGCATACGTAGCTTTTCTGAATGTAGAACTTGTTCCACCGCAAATAACTGTAATAGGTGAGATGGTCTGGGAATGAATATCTTTGAATGATATTCCCAGAACCCTGTGATAAACATTTCTTCAAACGTCTGTTTGAAGCAGGCAGGTAGATACTTTATACGAGCATGCCACGCGTATACGACGTTAATGGATGGTGTGGTGCTTATATCATAGACAAGGTCCTGATTCCCTTCATTAAATCCAATAGCCGAAAGATGAGGTTCTTTGATATTCCTAAATGTCCTGAATGTAACCAGCATGAGCTCAAAAATTTTGAGGCACATCTGTGCCATGACATTTGGGACATTCTTGAATCTGACTGCCCAATGTCGGATGGTTGAAATCATGTAGTTGACTGTGGGTTGGCCATGAGGAGGTGCTAGGTACACATAATTTAGCCACTTTTCACATCCTTTAACCGTCAAAACTGTTTTGGTGTACTCCGGCCAAGACCTTCTTCGAAAGACAGGGCAGTAGCAGGGATTTACTTGATATATAAAGGCATGTTATTCCACGTGCGTACCATCTCAGGGTAGGTTTCAAGCAGACGGATCCTCCAAGTAGGTTGATGTATATTCCCCTGCTTGGCACTTGTAGGGATGTCATCTGGTGCAAACTGTGTCGCCGAGGTTGGTTCTTTTGATGTGTGTTGCTTGATTTCAGCATTGTAATCGGCCATCAATACACAGAATGGAACATATAAATCATTGGATGTGCCAATCCACATATGATGGGAAAGGCCGATTTTATGATGACTTCCTCCAATCGAGACATAGACGCTATCTGAACTGCAACTCTCTCGTCATGGGTTGTAGCAACCTTCTCTAACCTTTGCATCCATTTAGGAGCTTCGATCTCAATTGTGTCCATTCCTTCTTCTATTTGCTTACCTCCGGGTGCTGGCATGGGAACATATGGGTCTTCAAAGATTTCCTCCACTTGAATTGGCACTAAGTCTTCAGGTTCCGGTTCCACCAGGGGAGAGGGTTGACGTTCGTATTGAAGAACTTTACTTCGTAGTTCTTCGAGTTCTGCTCTGAGTTCTGCAACTTCTTCAGATGTGTCGGCTGCGGTTGTGACTTTGCTTGGTAACTCCTGCTGAGTTGCCAGTTGCTTTAGTAGATCATCTCTTTCTCTTTCCAATGCTGTGTGGGCTTCCAAGAGGTCGGCATGGGTTTCCAACACAGTTTGCATATTCTCCGAGGGGATGGCCTTGAAATTCTCTGGGTCGATTTCATGCAGGTAACCTTCCATTGCTGCTTCCAAGTTTTCTTCATTCTATTTTTGCAGTCTTTTATTTTCTTCGAGTGCTGCAGACATGTGTTTTTGTAATAAGGCGAGATTGCGTCGAAGCTTGAGGTTGTCTGTGATCTGAGCGTGTAACATGTCATCGAGTTGTTGTTTTTCTTCAGTATCTGACTGGGGTGGATTGGCAACTAATTGATCATGTTGTGCTTGCAATCTAGTATACTGCTGTTGTAATAGCCGCTTCTCCTTCTCTAAATCAATGAATCTTGTTTGGAGCCTTTCATGGTCTCTGAAGAGGCTCGTATGCTGTGCGTCTAGGTGCTGGTAATGCTGTTGTAGCTGAGACATACACTGGTACATATTATTAAACACATTATTAATGGGCATGGATGCGGGAAAAGTGTTGAATGCAGAAGGGAAGGGAAAAGGGAATGGGAGCGTGTATGTTGTGCTTGAAAAGGGTGAAGTTGGTGGTGGGGGAATGGGAGATTGGGGACGTATGGGGGGAGGGAGAGGTGCGGAGGTGGGTGATATGTCCATGAGATCAAAAGTGGATGCGGTTGTGGGAGTGATTGTGAACATGGGAATTGTGGGTGCGGTGATGATGGTGAAGGTGTAAAGTGGTGTGTGTAGTTGTGAATATGAACTACCAAGAAGTGTGATCAAGGGAACGGGGTTTTCTGTGGCTACAGTTAGAATTACAGAGTCAGTAGTAGTGTACACAAGAGAGGTGGTGATCGGTTGTGTAGGTTGTGTGGGTTGACTAACGGTCTGTGCTTCAGTATGGGAAGTGGACCCTGGGGCGGTGACAGTAGTGGTTACACTGGTAGTGGGAGGTGAAGGTGGTGGAGTTGGAGGGAGAGGGGGTAAGGGGGGTGACGGGGGTGCACTGGATGTATGGGCTTCCTCACTGTCATGAATGGTATGAGTTGTGCCCGTGGTTGTGGATGTGGTGCCCTGTGGTTCTGATACTAATACATTCATTTGTTTTCCTGATCGAGAGGGGCGTCTGCCGTATCGTCGCTCCGATCTTCTCGAGTGTGCAAGAGCTATATGCACCGTCGCAGGTACCCCCAATGCATCAGCAATCATATCAAGGGTTGCCTTGTATTGCTCATCTACCCCTTCGTCTTCTAGGATTTGGTTCATCAGGGCTTTTCCTACTGCCAAGGATAATTTGTGTTGTTCTTGAACTCGATTGATGGTATCATATAGTTTCTTCAATTGCTTTGTATAAGCAGGGGCTCCTTCAAGTCCTTGTACAACTTCTTGCTCATATTCATACTCTTCTTCATAAGACAGTCCTTCTTGTTCCTCCTCTTGTTCCTCTTCTTCATCATCCTCCACTTCGACTACTGTTGGTTGGACTAGATGGGGTTGGACGGTATCTGTCTGCTGCCCACTTGCTTGCTCTGCTTCCACTTCTAAATTGGTAGCATTGATTATTCTGGCCACCTCCTCATCCATTAGATCTTCCAATGTAAAGCCATGAGGGAACTCTAAGTCAGTTGGTACCGGTGGAAACACTAGGTTCGGGCCTTCTGTGCTGTGCCTTGGTAACCTTATAGTGAATGGTTGCACTCGCCTGGGAAGCTGTGGGGTGGTTTCTGGTGTCAAGGTAGCACCTCGGGCCTGTGCACAAGGCATCTGAACTGCACCTCTCATTTTCTTGGATGGAGGCCCTGCGGTTGATAGTCTGCGTTGAAATTCTTGCACCCTGGTCCAAACAAGCGCCCGTTGAATTGGCACATCATATGCCAAGCACCTGTAAACAATCCTCGTGAGAGCACAACATCCATACACTACCGATTTTTGCTTCTTATACCACCGTTGATGTGCCAAGTGGATTTGGTCAATAATCGAGTGAGGCATGTTGATTGTTAGATCAAAGGCGTCTGCTAAATATAGACTGAACCATATCTTCTTGGGTGGCATTGTGAACCTCTCTTGAGCGGGGAATGCAAAATGCTGCATGACCATTCGCAAATGAATGGCAATAGTCGGTGTCATTGCCACCATGTCTTTTAGTTTTGTCAGATTCCTGTTCTTCATGTTATCTGGGACCATTGTCTCTTTTTCGGTGGGGATATGCATACCTTTCATGTCAAGGGCTTCTCTTACCAAATTATTCATCAATTTGAACCGCTTCAGCTCATTGCCCCTTGTGAGAGATGGGAGGACAAAGGTGTTGTATCCCTTTTTCTCTTTGCTCGGAGTGAGGGTGCTAATCAAATACGAGCATCTAAGGAAGTCGGGCTTTGGCAATTGGGCTTTGAAGTAATCGTATAGTCCCACCTTCTTCCATATCGGTTTCAACCCTTCATTATTTTGAAGTCTCTCAAATTCCCTAGTGAAGAAGTGATACCTTCCCCAGCGCCCGTTGAACTCTATCTCTGCCTCCCACAGGTAAGTGCCTTCTCCCAGAGGTCCTGCCACATCACTGAACCAATGTGAGTTTTTGCTGACCGGCATTGTGTGCCCCTATGGAGGATTCTGAATTGGTATGGCATGTAATGCCCTCAATGCCACTGGGTGCTCCTTCAATTCCTTCTAAATGGGAAGACTTTCAATGTCCACAATCTGAGGGCTGGTGCGTGCCTGGGAGCTAGTTCTTGAAGCCTCGGCCATATTGAAGGGACTGGTCACCGGTTCTGTGAGAATATACAATTGAATGTTAACATTGCAAATGGACACCAAGTGGTCACGTGTCCCCATTACAACATTAACATGTGGTTTTAGTGATATGTTAGTTAGTCAGTGAGTGCTTGGTGATTGTGGGTGTGGTTAGTGGATGGATTGTCCTAAGAGCTAAATGGAAAGATGCAGTGTGAGAATGATGTAGTTAGTAGGTGGCGGTGAATTTACAAATGGGGTCCGGGGGTTTGTTACACGCTTTGGGCTGCCAAACAAACAGAATGGTTGTTGGTCTTGATTTTGTGGAGACTCTGGAGGGCTTTATAAGAGTGTCTGCTTGGAAATGAGGCTTTTTAGGAACCCATTTACAAGTGATTCTACTTGTGCCCATGGGAGAATATATGTTCGTGCGTGATGTATAAGACTGGGTATCAGATGTTCGAGTGAGTGAACCATGTTGTACAGGGTGTGGTCTCGGTGTAGCTATTTGAGCCCGCAAGCAAGCCTTAGGCACCCAAATTTGTCGTGATTGTGGGCTAGCCTTCATCGACTTCTTGGGTACCCAGATAAACCTCACTTTCACAGAAGAATTTTTGGACGACTTCTTATTAGTGTCGTGTTGTCGATCACTAATAGGAAGTTGAGCCAGTTGTGGTGGCTTGACCACAATAAGATGCTCGCCTTTCCGTACCCACACTTGTTTTGGTGGTTGAGACACCGTGCGTCGTATTTTCTTTGTGCCTCGAGCATAAGTCGGCTGCTTCTTCTGCATTTGATGCGCCTTTGGTTGCTGCATCCCTGTGGCTTTTGGAAAAGAAGGGAGTTCTGTTGTACCCTTAACTTCTTTCTTGAGACAATCATCCTTCTGCATCACATAGTTTTGGACAAGAATAGCATTGTTAGCTTCATGTGTACCCCTAGAAGGACCAGGAGTCTGTGCCTTTCCTAGTTCCTTGAGTGCTCCATTATCTAACTCAACTGTAATTCGAATCTAATTTACCCATACTTGAAGAAGTCCACTTCTTAGGTTTAGGTTGACGGCATGATCATAGATCCAGTCTTGACCCAAGACAAGAGGCTCAGTGAGGTCCTCATCTTGACACACTAGTACTTTAATTGTCATATGAGCATCTTGAATGTAGAGGGGAAGATCCACCTCGCCCATGCAAGGGGTTTCCACACCTCCCAATCCTATGAGATATGCTTCTATAGGATTGACATTTAATTTCAACTTTTGACAGTAAGAAATTTTAACAGCACTAGCGGTTGCACCTGAGTTAATCAAGGCCCTTACAATCCTTGTACTCTTTCCTTGTCCTATCTCTAAAGTTACAAAAGGACGTCTATCAATTATCCGATGAGAACTATTACTTGAAACTTCACACATAGCCATATGATACCCTGGATCTGCATACGCCTTTGACCTAAGCTGATCTCGTCCTTGTCTTCTCAACTTCATCCTTCTGATGCGATCTAAAGCTTCGGCTTGAGCTTCTTCTCGAATTCGCTTTTCTTCCTCTTTGCGTTTCTTGGCAATGTTGAGTCGATTTAGCATCTCTTCAGTCAGAGGTTCTTGATATAACTTGACTCTGCACCCGGTTATGTAGCTAGGTAGAATATCGCCTTCTAATGTGGCTAGTTGTACTGCTCCACTCGTTGAGATCCTATTTATGATCATAGGTCCATAGCCACACTTCTCTAATTTTCTCGCATGTTGCTTCAGGGTGTAGACTAAAACTAAATCTCCCGCCTTCAAGCCTTTATCCTTAACATGGGCATCAAAGTACGCCTTTTGTCTTTTCTTAGCAGCATATATACCTTCTGCAGCTCTTAGTCTTGTCTCGCCTAGTCGTTCCAGATCAAAAATCCTCGAAGAGAGTTCATGACCCGTCCACTCATGCTCCTGTGCTACCTTTAGTGTAGGTATCAAGAAGTCCAATGGTAGCACTGCATTTTGGCCAAATACCATATGAAAGGGTGTGGCTTGGAGTACCGTTTTATAGGCAACTCGGTATGTCCAAACAGCATGGTGTAGTTGTTTGTCCCAATCAGAGCGTTTGTTATTCACTAATTTGGTAAGCACGTTGCATAGAATCTTATTTGTGCTTTCGGCTTGCCCATTAGCTTGTGGGTGATAGGGGGCTGACTTCTTGTGTACTACCAAGAATGTTTGGAGAAGATTTTCAATAACTTCATTCAAGAAGTGGGTGCCTCTATCGCTTACTTGCTCTATGGGTAGCCCGTATCTAGTGAACACATTCTCAAATAAGAACTTAGCGGTCATCTGAGCATCATTCTTTGTCGTAGCTTTTACCTCTACCCACTTGGTTAGATAGTCTGTGGCCACAATAATATACTCTGCATGTGAACCCTTAGCTGGGGGATTAATAGGACCAACAAAGTCTATTCCCCACTTAGAGAATGCACGTCCACCCATCATAGGCTTTAGTGGCATCTCATCTTTGCGTATAGGATACTGAGTTCACTGACAAACATCACACCTCTTCACATAGGTATGTGCATCCATGTGAAGGGTCGGCCACCATAATCCTGCAAATAGGATAGCCTTGATCACCCGATCTGGTCCAAAGTGTCCTCCTGCTACACCTTGGTGAGCAGTTTCCAAGATCTTGATATATTCACTCTCATGGACACATAGTCTCAGGTAACCATCTTTACCACGCTTGTATAGATTATCACCAATGAGTGAGTAATCTAGGGCTTCTTGTTCTAGACTTCTTTGTCTGGCCAGTGTCATATCTTGAGGGAATGTTCTCGTCCTCAGGAAGGCTACTAATGGTTCACTCCAATCTGGCACTAAAGACACTTGATAGAGAGTGGCATGCTCCACGGGTGGTTTAGTGCAACAGATTGGGCATTCTTTGCACAACTTATGGACATCGACTTCCATAGTCGGCCAATGCACTCCGAGTCTCCTTAGTGTTTGTAGGGTTCGTTGCTTTGAGTAGTGTTGCTCTAATGCACCTACATGTGCTAATTGCGACCATTTAGCGTACTCATCCTCTTCCACACAACAAGCTAGGATCCCTTGATCTGTGTGCTTGTACATACTTCCTGCCATGATCTGGTATTTTTGGGCTTTTACTATCTCCCTATCTCGAGTGTTTATGACTGGGTGATTGGGCCCATATGTCAATACTGGCACTAATGGCTTAGCCCATTGAGGTACAACTTCTAAATTAAACAAGTAAGCATCAGGAAGGTCATCTGACACTCCTTGTGGGGCTTCTCCAGATGTGAGCCTAGAGAGATGGTCTGTTCTCAAGTGAGTCTTGCCTTTTCTCACCACAACCTCAAAGTTGTATTCCATTAGCAAGAGAAACCATCTTACTAATCGGCCTGTATTGCATGGTTTGTTTACCAAGTACAATAATGCCTGATGATCGGTAAAAAATTTAAACTTATTTGCAAGCAAATAGTGTCTAAACTTTTTAACTGCATATACCATGCCTAATCCCTCTCGTTCAGTGGTGGTATAATTTCGTTCAGCTGCATTCAACTGTCTACTAGCGTAGGCAATTGGAAGATCCATATTACCTTCACTCGTAGGTTGTGCAAACACACATCTAATGGCATAATTGGATGCATCCACATGAACATGGAAGGGCTTATTCCAATCTGGTGTGGTCAAGAGTGGTGCTGAACACAATCTCCTTTTGAGCTCATTGAAGAGTCCTCACATTCATTAGTCCACTCAAAGTTGGTCAAAAGGCCATACAGTGGCTTGGCAATGATGGCGTACATGTGTATAAAGCGTCCGTAATAGCCACAATGTCCCATGAAAGCTTGTACTTCCTTGACATTCTTTGGCCTAGGTAACTCTGCTATGGCTCTTACTTTCTCTTCATCAGTGGATATGCCATTCTTTGACACTATGTGCCCTAGAATCTTGCCTTGCCTGACCATGAACACACACTTTGCTGGGTTCAGGTAGACTTGATACTCCCTACATTTATCAAAGATTTGTCTGAGTTCTGGTATATGTGTCTGTCTAATGTTGGAATGAGCACAGAGATCATCAACATAGACCTCTAAATTCTTCCTCAAGAACTCTTTAAACACGTGACACATCAATCTTTGGAAGGTTGCAGGAGCATTGGTAAGCCCAAATGGCATTACCCTAAAGGCGAATATGCCCCATTCTGTGGCAAAAGCTGTCTTATGCTGGTCTTCCGGAGCAATGGCTACCTGATTGTAGCCCGAAAATCCATCAAGGAAGCTGTACACTTCCTTGCCTGCTACTCTTTCTAGCAAATGCTCAGTGATAGGAAGCGGATAGTTGTCTCGAATAGTGGCTGCATTAACCTTCTTCAAGTTAATGCACACGTGTAGCTTTCCATTCTTCTTGGGCACAACTACAATGGGGGATACCCACTCGGTGTGCTCAATTTCATAAATAAATCCAGCTTCTACTAGTCTATCTATCTCCTCTTTGATCTTAGCAGCATAATTATCGTTATATGTATATGGCTTCTGTTTAGAGGGTTTCGCTTCTGAGGTCATGGGAATTGTGTGTGAGCATATGTTTGGGTCAACACCTTTCAAGTCTTTGTAGCTCCAAGCAAAGACATCTCGGTACTCTCTTAGCAAGGCTATCAACTCATGCTCCTCTTCTTCCGTCAGGTCATGCCCTATGTAAGTGCATCTCTCTTCTCCTTCTTCCATGGCTACAACTATTTTCTTGGTGGTTTCTTTGTTATCATAGGCCTCTCCTGATTGAGCCTCACGTCTTGGCATCCTTACCATGACTCTTCTATCGTCTATCTCATACTTTTTAAAGTTTTCAGGGACCTCAAACAAAGGTTCTTCCTCTTCTGGTGTGACTTCTCTCTTCTTTCTTTTCTTTCCTTCATCCTTAGGGGTCACTTGTGTGGCTAACCTTACATCATTTGTAAGCTCTCCATGTCTCTAGGGTTGAAATTCTACTTCATAGAAGTATTCTTCATCTGATGCAAAAGGTGGGTCCATAATGATTGACTCTAGGTCGGAGTCACTTGCATCCTCAAATGCATCAGGGCTAGGTTTGCATTCTTCTAGAACTGCCTCTCCCATGATTGGCTCTATGGAGAAGACTGAAATATCATAGCCATCCTCATCATAGTGAGGTTTCCATTGTTCTTCATTGATGGCTACATCCATAGTTGCTAGAATTTCTGCCCAGTCGTGTGGTTCAAATTCTTCGTCAGGGAATACTACCGGTGCATAGGCTGGGTCTTGTATTGATCTATGTATTTCCTTCGCACCTACCTCTCTGGTTTTTTCTCTCTTCTCTTCTTCTACTGCTACTTTGCACATCCATAAGTGGGTGTCTTCATGCATCCATGAGGATCCTGATCCTATGGAATGCACAGACTCCGTATCATCTTTGGTTCTATGGATGGGGTTCCATTGGATAGGAGGGACATCTCTATGAGAGTAATCCTTGAGATTGACTTTGGTCGTAACACCTAAGTGTTGCAAGTACAAGGAATTGGTTCCCCAATCCTGTACTACTTGCAACTGTCGCATAAATGGTCTTCCCAAAATCATCTCATATGCATGGTTCTTGCTAAAATCACAGATAGCAAATGTATGCTCAAACTCTACACCACATGTAGTGAGAGTTATTCCTTCTAGCAAGCCTAAGGGTCTTTCTATGTGACCATCAGCCATCTGCAATTTCATTCTCGTTGGCCTGAGTGCTGGCTTGCCCCATCGCTTCCATAGGGAAGTGGTAGCAAAGGCAACTCCTGCACTGGAGTCTAGAATGGCCTTGGTTGTGTATCCTTGGTGGGTGATGGGAAGATAGGTGTTTCCTTCTTCACCTTCACTCATATATCCTATCTTGTCTAGAGGAATTTCTGGCATTGTCCTATGAGAACCTGCCTGGGAACGTGGTTTGGCTATCTCTGGTACCTGTTTGGCTACATGTTTCCACAGTTCTGGCCTAACTTTGAGCAGCTCTTCTAAAGTGAGATTGCACTACACTTTGGTATTCTTTACTACCTCCGTGTTCCTAGGTATGACTGAATCTTCGTTTCTTACCATGACTGTGGGTGCTCTCATACACGTGGACTTTGCTTCCCATGGGCCTGTGAAATGGGGTAGTTCTTGTATGGAATTAGATTCGAAGTCTAATCTCTCCTGAGATTGAGTGCTCTCCTCCTCTTCATAAATGGATGGGATGTCTTGTGGGAATTGGTCGTGTGCATCATCCACAAGTTCAATGGGAGGAGGGACTTCACATTCTTTAGCCCATTTGTCTTCTTGAATCTCTCGTAGGAATTCTGGTGTGAACCGATTCATAGAAGAAGATGTGTCTGGCTCCGTAGAGTTAGGCACATAGGCTTCCTGGGCAGGAAGGCTTGCCCTCTTACTTGCCTTGCCCTTACTTGGAGGGGTGGGTTCCTTTTCTGATTGTGCAATTAACCTCTCCAATCTTTCTAGCAGTCCATCAAAGTGCAACTGCGTCTTAGCTGAACTAGAGATGTTAAAGAGGCGATTGGCTTCAAACATGGTTTGAGCCAATTCCACCATCTTAGCACAAATTTTGGTTCGTTCAAGCTCTAGTTCTGCTCTAGGGTAACACTTTCCATGATCGGTTATGTTTGGCCCTTCTTGGATTCTGGTCTGATATGCTTTGAGCATCATATTTAGGTCCTCAGGAGTGGGATCTGCTAGGACTGATCCTACTCTAGGGGGTGGTGGAGTAGCATGAGGCGGGTTGGAAGGTGGTGGGTCGGATGGAGATGGGAATGGTGGAGGTGGGGTAGTGTGAGAGGGAGTTTGAGATGTAAGTTCAACTATCCTGGCTTTTGTTTCTCTTAGGCTTTCCTCGAGTTCACTCATCTTCTTAGCCCATTGCCTTTTCATCCTTTCTCGACTATCTCTCCAAGCTCTAGTCCGTTTCTTGGTCATGCTCTCTGTTTCACTAACATCTGACCTCTTTTCCTGGCTTACCCCTTGGTTTTGCTGCAATGCTTGAGCTCTCGTGACCACTTGCACTGGTGCGGTGGAAGTTACACTCCCTATGGAGTCGACAACTAACCCAATAACGTTTATAGGGGTGATTTTTGGCATATTATTGGGGTTCTTTGGGCAATCTCATAAGAGATGCTCCTTTCCACAATCTTGGCAAAATCCTTGGATTGTCACTGACTGGGGTTGTGTAGATGGAGGTAAGGGGCAATCACGAATGAGGTGATCTCCCTGACATCTGTAGCATGGTCCTCTAGGGAATGGGGGTCTTACTTGCCTAGGTTGTGGTTTGTATACATGACGTTTGCGTAATCTGACTCCCAACTAGGTTCACTCGGCTCTTCACTATAGTAGGACTCACCATGTTCAGGAGACTGCATGTAGTAGGCCTGGGGGCTATCAATATGTGTAGAATCGAAACTATGGTCGCCCGGGTCACTTTCTGACAGCAATGGTGTTACTGGCACTATGGCTCTATTCAGGTTCTCTTTTGCAGCTGTGTACTTTACTGGGATCACATTGGCTGGAGCAGGAGGTTGTTGGGCTAGCATTGGTTGAGGTCTTTGCTGGGGCTGATATTGTGGTTGGTAGGTTTGTTGAGGCCTAGCATACTGTTGTGGTGGATATTGGTTTTGATATCTTCCCTGTTGTGGATATGGCTGAGGGTAATTTTGCCTGACAGTTTGTTTGTTATAAGGGCAGTCTTGTGCGGTGTGGTTAGTGTACCTCCGTTCTATGGTGCAGTATTGTCTACTGGGATTCACTTGGGGTTGGGCCATAATAGGGCATACGTTTGCCATGTGGTCACCGCCGCAAGTATAGCACCTCTTTACTGGGGCAAATCTAGGAATTTGTTTACTAGAGACACCTAGTTTTTGAGCTACTTTCTCAGCGAGTTCCTCAATTGATGTAGATTGCAAGGAAGAGAGGCTAGAGGCACTATCGGAATCTTTGTAGATTTTTGAAAGCTCTAGTTCCTCCCCTAGGTTATCCTCAATGTCAATGCACATGCGTACACACTCTTCTATGGTCCTAGGGTCCTTCAACTACACATAGGATCTCAACTTTGTACTTAGCAATCCATCCAAGAATAAAGCCACTTGTTTAGCTGGTGTGGGTAACTTAGAAATAGGGTATCTCTGTAAATATTGCCTAAACCTTCTTCCTACAAGTCTAACCGTCTCTTGAGGGGTTTGCTTGAAACTATGAATCAGTGAGGAAGTATTATGCCTTATGCCACTCTTAGAGAATTCAATAATGAATGCCTCTAGAAGTGGTCTATATTTCTGAAGTGCCTCTCATTTAGTGGTTGAAACCATGTAAGGGCTGTGTTCCTAAGGGTTAGACCAAAGGCATTATACTGCGTGAATAGGTCCTCAACTTGTTCAGCTCTCAAGACTTGCCTAAACTCAGCCACATGATCATATGGGTCTCCTATACCATCGAAGTAGTTCTTCATGGACTTAACTAATTGGGTCGGTCTCAAAGTCCTCGTGTGCTCTCTAGGTCTTGGTAGAGGGAATTCATCCGCATTCCTTTGGTTCCTTGGGGCTCTAAGTCCCTCAGGTTCCACCCTATTTGTTTCCGTTCTCGTTATTTCTCTTCCCACTGGGTTGGCAAAGCTTACCTCCGGTCTATCTCTATGTCTGTCTCTTTGAGCTCCATGAGCTTGGGATGTTCCAGCTCCTGGGTGACCAGAGGACACATTCGATCTCGGTTGGGGGAAAATAAATTCACCTTTCCAAGTGTAAGCATGCCTATCATGTTCTGTAACCACAAAGATCCTCTCTTAAGCATGATCTAAGTAGGTCACTCTGCCTGGGCTATCAGGATCCTTGAACTCATATATCATGATGGTTCCTACCTCATTTGGCTGATCAGATTTATACCTCCAAAAGGCTTCATCAGTCTCTCGGTTCAGGAGCAGATCTATGCTCTTATTGTCTTGGGGAATCCACTCTGGTGTGATAATCCTAGTGAGAACTGATTTGCCTCGAGGGGTTCTAGTTTCTACACCCATGTTTCCTTGCTCTAGGTCTCCTAAGTCCATTTCTGGGATCACATTTCTGTTGGAACAAACCAATCACAAATTAGTGATTTATAAAGATCTTGAAGAAGGCTTATGGTCAGAATGAAGTGAAAGAAGATACTTGAGAAAGTGAAGGAGATTTCAAAATGATAGCTTGTACACATATGTACATATAAGTGGAAATCCTTGTAATTTGAGTAGAGCTAAATCCTTAGGATGATAAGGAGTAATGTCATAGACGTGGAATAAGTCTAAAATCATGTATATATAAGTTAATGATGATAAGAAATGTGTGTGAGAGTCATTTGTAGATGACAAATGTCTTAGAGATGTGTAGAGAGTTTTTTCCCAGAAAATAGCGACGGGTTTTTCTCTGAGTGCTCTCTGTCTGATCATGTGGATCAAGATTCCTTTTGTACACATCTAATTGAGAAGCTAATGTAGCTATGTTCAGAGTTTCATGATCTAATTCCTCTCCTACTGCGAGAATGATCAATAGGAACATTTGTATGTAGAAGTGAAAATTGAAGTCTAAGAGTAGCGCACTTTTCCGTCTCAGTGTTTTGCTTAGATCTCAGTGCATACTGTAAAGTTTTTGATGAGTGAACACTTAAAATCTAAGTTAGGAGATAAGGAAGCTATGGCTAGAAGCATTTAGCAAAACGGGTTTTGTATTGTGAGAAATCAACTTAAGAAGTTGACCATGTCGAAGGCGCTACCTCTGGAAGATAGTTATGACATATCTTTGATCTTAAGGATCAAATTAAACTTTTGATGATTAGTTTTGAGAACTAATGATTATTATGATTGCGCAAAGGTATTGCGAATACTTGTGCATCATCTACTTGAAGAAATTTGAAGTTATGTGCAGGTAATGAAGTTGATTTCTGAAGCAGACTTTCTGAAGTAAACATTTCTTCACTCAGAGAAGTGTTAATGAAAGTTTTGGTAAAGAAGAACAATATTTGTGTAAAGTTTGGTTTATAACTGACATAGAAGTGTTCTTAAGTCAGTATACATCAAACCTTTGGAGATTAAGAGGTCTCCAACAGTGGTATCAGAGCTGAAGGTGCAATACAAGAGAAGAAAAGACAATTGAAGTTCCGATTGGTGCAGATATTGGAGTTCTTCCTAATCAAAGGAGGATAAGGACAAATTATTGAAGATAACCTGCAGCAGTTTAAAGCACGAGTTCGAAGAAAATCAGGAAGGACAAAGCTCATATCAAAGGTACACTTTATCCTTATAAACCATAGTAATTGCAGATACAGAAGGTCAAGGATGGGAGAAAGCTTGCAGATTGATAAGCTAGATAGGGAGAACTATCCAGCTTGGTCCATGAGGATGGAGGCACACCTCATGAGTAAAGATTTGATGGCATTCATTACAGGAGATGAAGAAAAGCCTCAATTTGCAGATCCTAGTATTCCAACTAGGGAAGAACTTGCAATTTTGAAGACTTGGATGAGAAAGGATGCTCAAGCAAGGAGTATCATTTACATGGCTGTAAATGATTATCTTCTACCTCACATTAGAGGATTGGAAAGTGCAGCAGATGTTTGGAATGCTTTGGAAGAGCATTTCCAAAATACAACCAAGTCAAGGAAGTCCTCACTATGGGCTGAGTTCACAACCTTCAAGAAGAAGAGTTCACAATCAATTTCTGATTATGTGGCAAGAATGAAGGATATTGCAGATAGCTTGGGAGCAGTAGATGAAGACATTGAAGAGGATAAGTTGGTAAGACAAATACTTACAGGTCTGAGAGGAGATGAGAAGTGGAAGCCTTTCATATTGTCCATAGAGTTGTCACTTGATCACTTTACTCCTGATCTTAATCAATTTCTAGGACACATGCTAACTTTTGAGCAGGACATTAAAGGAGACAATGATAGAAGTGCAAGTCAAGCTATGTACTCCAAGGACAAGAAAAAGAATGGCAAGGGAAAGCAATCGACTAATGATGAAGGGACTTCAAGTCAAGCTAACTTCACAAAAGGAAAGATGAATTTCAGAGGTAAAGGAAGAGGAGGTAAGAACAAAGATAATGCTAAAGCTTGTTGGATTTGTGGCAGGACCAATCATTTGGCAAATGATTGTTGGTATAGCAATCAAAATGGTGGAAGCAATAATCAGAATTTTAATCAAAGAGGTAGAGGAGGCAGAAACCAAAGAGGCAACTTCAGAGGAAGAGGTGGTAGGACATCATATGCTAGAGGAGGTGGAAGAAACTTCCAATCTCAGTCTTACAACAACAATTATTATAATTATGCATCAGATCAGAAGGATGATATGACTCTTATCTTGAATGCAACTCATGAATCAGTGGGAGAAGATCAAAGAGTGTTTTATATTGACTCAGGATGTAGTAACCATCTGAGTGGGAATCTATCTTTGATGACTGATATGGAAGCAAAGGTGAATGGACATACAGTTCAAACAGGTGATAATACCAAACATAAAGTGGAGAGCATTGGATCAGTGAAGACAAAGAGTGGAAGTACACTTTTGAGCAAGGTACTTTATGTTCCTACTATTCCTAAAAATTTGATAAGTGTAGGGCAAATTGTGGAGAAAGGATATGAGGTAAGATTCACAAATGATGGTGTTTATGTGCAAGATCCAAATCGGGGATATAGAAACATAATTGCAGGTAAAAAGGAAGGAAGATTGTTCACTCTCAAAGTCCAAGGTAATGTGGGACATGCATTATTTACTTATGGAAGTCAAAAGGTGTCTGAATTAGACCTATGGCATAAAAGGCTAGGTCATTTCAATGAGAGAGCTATAAAGGAAATGTCAAAGAATCAGGTGGTGCTTGGATTGCCAAATGTTGAAGGGCAACATATGGTGTACAAGTGTGAAGCTTGTTAATTAGGTAAAGCACATAAAGGTTCTTACAATAAATCAGGGTATAAGCATTCAAATATGCTTGAATTGGTTCATAGAGATGTATGGGGTACCTCAAGGGACTATAGCATAAATGGATCCAGATATTATGTGTTGTTTGTTGATGATGCAACCAGATGGATCACTTTATATGTAATCAAGGATAAATCAGAAGTCTTTAAGACATTCAAACATTATCATGCTTATGCAGAGAGGATCACAGGGCAAAAGCTTAAGAGGTTAAGGTCAGATGGAGGGGGAGAGTATTTCTCTAAAGAGTTTGATGATTATTTGTGGAATGCAGGTATAAAAAGAGAAGTAACTTGCAGGTACTCTCCTCAACAGAATGGAGTAGCAGAAAAGAGAAATAGGACTCTTGTAGAATTTGCAAGAGCAATGATGAAGGAAAAGAATTGTCCAAATTACTTATGGGCAGAAGCCATTAATACTGCAACATACCTTGTGAATAGGTTACCTTGTAAAGCTTTGGATGGAGGAACCCCTTATGAAGCATGGTGGGGTAAGAAACCTACTCTTGATCATTGTAAAGTATTTGGATGTGTAACATATGCTTATGTTCCTTCACAATTAAGACATAAGCTAGAACCAAAAGCAGAGAAGTATGTGTTTATTGGATATGATGATAGACAGATGGGTTACAGGTTGTGGAGTCCATCCACAAAGCAATTTCTTGTTACCAAAGATGTGACATTTGATGAGCAAAATACATGGTATACAGGATCAACAAATGATTATGCAGGTGTTGAAGAGACACAAAGGAAAGGAAAGGCAAAAGTAAAAGTGTATGAAGAAAGTATTGATGATGTTGACTCTAAAAGTAGATTGCAGGATCATGTAGAAGATGGACCAAGATTTGATCCAGAATCAAATGAGGCTGAAACTTCGAGAAGTGCAGAAATCAGAAGATCTTCAAGGGAAAGGAAAGAGCCTATAAGGTATAGTTATGATACATCTTTTCTAACAACAAAAGATTATGCTTATATTGTGAAGACAGAAGAAGATCCAATCACTTATGAAGAAGCCAAAGGTAAACAGAATTGGGAGAAGGCAATGCAGGAAGAGTATGATGCTCTACTTGAAAATGAAACTTGGGAATTAGTACCAAGACCAAAGAATCAGAAAGTCATTGGATGTAAGTGGGTATATAAAACAAAAAGGTTTGCAGATGGTAAAGTGTCTAGATACAAGGCTAGACTTGTGGTCAAAGGTTATGCTCAAACTTATGGGGTAGATTATGATGAAACCTTTAGTCCTGTTGCTAAAATGTCTACAATTAGAACATTGATTGCTATTGCTGCTTGTAAAGGATGGAAGTTATCACAATTAGATGTGAAAAATGCATTTCTAAATGGATACATTGCAGATGAAGTATACATGGAGCAACCAGAAGGTTTTATGAATTCAATTGGATCAGATTATGTGTGTAAGCTCAAGAGAGCTTTGTATGGGTTGAAGCAGGCCCCAAGAGCTTGGAATTACAGACTTGTCAAGTTCTTGAATGAATGTGGATTTCAAGCATCAAAGGCAGATAGTAGCTTGCTAGTGAAGGCAAGTGAAAATGGATACATTTACATGTGCATTTATCTTGATGATATTATTGTCACAGGAACAGATGCTCAAGGAATCAATGAACTTAAAAGGCAAATAGAGAAGGAGTTTAAGATAAGTGATTTGGGAAACTTATCTTATTTCCTAGGAATGCAGATTGTGTATACTCAACATGGAGTATATGTTTCACAAGAGAGGTATTTGAAAAATCTTCTAGTCAAGTTTAACATGGAAGATTGCAAGATTTCGACTACACCATTGGAGGTAAATCATAAATTAAGCAGGTATGGAGGTGAAGAATTCAATGATATGAAGAAATATCAGAGTTTGGTAGGTAGTTTAATCTATGCTACCTTGACAAGGCCAGATTTATCATATGCAGTAGGTGTGTTGTCACAATTTATGCATTGTCCAAAGAAGACTCATTGGATTGCAGCTCAAAGGGTACTCAGATATATCAAAGGAACCCTAAGTGAAGGTTTGTACTATGGATTCACTTCTGATACAAGAATCAAAGTGTTTAGTGATGCAGATTGGGCAGGTGACTCGGATGATAGAAGGTCTACTCATGGGTATCTTTGTTATGTTGGAGATAAATTAGTTTCTTGGTGTTCAAAGAAGCAACATACAGTTGCTTTATCATCCACAGAAGCTGAGTATAAAGGAATGGTAGAAGCTGCAAAAGAAGTGATATGGTTGAAGACCTTGATGAAGAGTTTTGAAACTGATCAGAGTACTCCAATTATTTTTGGAGATAATATGAGTTCTTTGTATTTGGCAGCTAACCCTGTTTTTCATGCCAGGACTAAGCACATAGAGATTAAGTATCATTTCTTGAGGGAAAAGGTACTTGATAAAGAGATTGAAGTGATGTATACTCCAACAAAAGAACAAGTGGCAGATATGATGACAAAGAGCTTGGATGGACCTAAGCTACAGAGATTCAAAGAGATGGCAGGAGTGAAGAAGAATGGAATAATCACAATTAGTGATTGAGGGGGAGCTGTTGGAACAAACCAATCACAAATTAGTGATTATAAAGATCTTGAAGAAGGCTTATGGTCAGAATGAAGTGAAAGAAGATACTTGAGAAAGTGAAGGAGATTTCAGAATGATAGCTTGTACACATATGTACATATAAGTGGAAATCCTTGTAATTTGAGTAGAGCTAAATCCTTAGGATGATAAGGAGTAATGTCATAGACGCGGAATAAGTCTAAAATCATGTATATATAAGTTAATGATGATAAGAAATGTGTGTGAGAGTCATTTGTAGATGACAAATGTCTTAGAGATGTGTAGAGAGTTTTTTCCCAGAAAATAGCGACGGGTTTTTCTCTGAGTGCTCTCTGTCTGATCATGTGGATCAAGATTCCTTTTGTACACATCTAATTGAGAAGCTAATGTAGCTATGTTCAGAGTTTCATGATCTAATTCCTCTCCTACTGTGAGAATGATCAATAGGAACATTTGTATGTAGAAGTGAAAACTGAAGTCTGAGAGTAGCGCACTTTTCCGTCTCAGTGTTTTGCTTAGATCTCAGTGTATACTGTAAAGTTTTTGATGAGTGAACACTTAAAATCTAAGTTAGGAGATAAGGAAGCTATGGCTAGAAGCATTTAGCAAAACGGGTTTTGTATTGTGAGAAATCAACTTAAGAAGTTGACCATGTCGAAGGCGCTACCTCTGGAAGACAGTTATGACATATCTTTGATCTTAAGGATCAAATTAAATATTTTGATGATTAGTTTTGAGAACTAATGATTAGTATGATTGCGCAAAGGTATTGCGAATACTTGTGCATCATCTACTTGAAGAAATTTGAAGTTATGTGCAGGTAATGAAGTTGATTTCTGAAGCAGACTTTCTGAAGTAAACATTTCTTCACTCAGAGAAGTGTTAATGAAAGTTTTGGTAAAGAAGAACAATATTTGTGTAAAGTTTGGTTTATAACTAACATAGAAGTGTTCTTAAGTCAGTATAGATCAAACCTTTGGAGATTAAGAGGTCTCCAACAATTTCCAAACTCGTTTGTCCTATCTGGGTGACTGGTGACTACATATATGGTTCCCTCTTTGTCCATGTATGCCCCATTTTCAAACTTGATAGCTGGGTGTTCTAGCCCAATGGATTGATCTGGGTTTTTGATATGGACCACAGATCTTCCTAGGCCGTCCTCATAGATGATAGCACCTAATCGGTTGGTCCTAAGGTATTCTAGTTGCATCTTGTAGGGGCCTTCTACCCTATGTAAGTATGACACACCTGAACTTCCCGTAGGTCTCTCCATACCATGGGACATCTAAGACTCACTAGTTTCAGAGCTAGGGTAGTATGAGTGATGGCTTGATTGTTGGGCCCAAGACCTAGCAGTGTGATTGACACTAGCCTCTGAAGATCTAAGACTTTGTCTATCTCTTCCTAGGTGTCGTCCTGATCTAAGGTTCATATGCCTATTTGAGTGATCCCAAATTGTTACCCAAGGTACAACCTCGTTGCTGAGTTCTTTTGTATCAGCCACTTGATTCTTTTTTAAGTTGATTATTGTGTTTATGATCTTGTCTGATATCATGTCGTCAGGAATACTTGAGTTAATTTTTGCACTTTAATGTTGATCGTCTCACGTTAGGTTCTTTTCCTTTAAAGTTGTCGGTCACACACAGGTTATCTCTTGACTTGAACTTGATTTCTTAGATAGTCTTGACTTGTCTCATGCCTATCGTTGCCCTGACTTACTTAGCACTATTCACGTGTAGCCTAAGCTAGGAATTGACAAAGAGAGTTGAGAGTATTCCAACCTCACTTGCAGATCCCTTGCTCTTTGGTGCTCAAGAACCCCGTTCTCAAGCTTGCAGATTACCCTTGCTTTGGATGCCTTCTAGTGCTCTCAGTGGACCTGTAAAAGTCCCAAAGTTAGCTCAAGACTTAGATTCAAAGGACACAAAAAATCACTTTGATTCATGTAATTCAAAGATCACTGTTCTTTTGGCTTTAGGGCAAACAATCCTGAAGACCCCTTAGCTTTTCTTCCCCCTGGGTATAGTCCACTTAAAAATACTATGGCTAATAATCCTGATATTAATTTTACCGTAACCGGTGGAAGTTTTGGTTGTACTCCCCGTGAGCTTTCCAACAAAACAAGAATCACAGCAATTGGATTTCGTATGAGGAAGATATGACAGTTCAAGGATCTAGGGTTAAAACAGGGTAAAACAGGTCATCAGGAAAACACGATTTTCTCTCAAGTTACAAGTGTCGGAACCTCACAAATCACTATCTACTTGATAAGTATGCCTAGAATTTTCCCTAAAATCCAGTAATATAAACCCTAGAAAATTGGCTGAAAAGCCTGTCAATCGCGATCGACAGGTCTGTCAATCGCGATTGATAGAGGTGTCTGTCGGGGCCTGTCGATCGCGATCGACACGTCAATCGCAATCGACAGTGCCAATCGCGATCGACAGAGTCGATCGTGAGTCCTGTCAATCGCGATCGATGGTGTTAATCGCGATCGATACTTTTTTCGAGATTTTCGTCGTGATTTCAGTCGATCGGGGATGTGTCCGTCGCGATGGACACGTGGCAACGCGAGTTTTGGTGTCAATCGTCAAATTTCAGTCGGTCGCGATCGACAGTGTCAATCGCAATTGACTGAATCCTACGTGGTAGTCAATCGGTCGTGGGGTTTGTCGGTCATGATCGACACGTCTGTCGGTCGCGATTGACAGGTCTATATTTAACTTTTGTTCGAGATCCTAATGAAACCAACATTAGAACCATAAACCTTTGAAGCTTATGTGATTCAAATAATATTGCTTTTACCAATCCTTAATTTCGTCAACTTTTTTAAAAGTAAATCCTCGATCATGCATAATCTAGAGTGCTGTCGACCGTCTTGTCAATGTGCCTCAATTAAGTGGTATGTGGATTGAAAAAAAAAGTTGTTAGCCAATTTACTTTATCTCTCATGAATTCTACCACGCTTCTTACTAGGACTAGTTCGTTTCTGCCTGCGCAACTCTATTTTGAGTAACATTAATCAGTTTTTCACACCTCTCTCTCTCTCTCACGCGGGCAGATTCCGTCCCCCACGAATAATGCCGAAACTATAGAAATCTTGCCAGTAGATGGACCTATTGAGAGGGAATGTAGCTCCACACCAATGCACCATTGGTCCATTGCCCTTGGGCCTTCACATAAGACACCGAAGTGCACTGCAAAAGATCCAGGATGATCTCTGGCTGGTTGAGATGTGAATAATGGCACTCGAAGCAGTGCACACAGGTCTGAGCAGGGCCATCAGACTTGACATTTGACAGGAAGTTTCAGAAAACACCTGTTTTGACAGGAAAAATGACCAATGATAGGCAAAATGCCTGTCAATTTTAGGCCCTGAGTCTGAGCTATCCACCAGCCACAAAAACCACTGATTGCAGCTAATAGGGCTGAAAATGAGTAAATGACGGAGCGTTGCGTCTCCAGCTTTCTTACTGATGGAGACCAGCTGGACGCGAGATCCGCAGATTCTGTTGATGCAGCTGTCCGGCTTTACAACCATGCACATCTTCTAGATTTCCTTCTCATACGTGCACCTCGCCCTTCTGAGGATGATAAGAAAGACTGTTGGAATTTACTTTTGTCAGCCATCAACATGCAAGAGATCCATGAACGTGGTATAAGAAATGGATTCTAGCTATCCATGAACGTGGTATAAGAAATGGCTTCTAGCTGGAGCCTGGGATTGAACTCATAGAAGTTATACTCATAATGAACAGCAGCCAATTTATATATAAAAAAAAGTAGCAAGCTGAGAACAAGCAGGCGGGCTTGCAATGAATGTCATTATTTTGTGACTTTACCCATCTTCTTGACCCAGGAGCATTTTTGAGTGCTGAACGGACATAAGCAGTAATAGAAGTGCAAACCTCACAAGGCTTTGAACTATCCATCCATTTGCGAATGTACTGGTGTGTGTGACATGAGCATGTACATGGTCAAGTAGATTTTCCATTAAGAGAGCGTGCTCTACAGGTGCATATGTTGTATACCCAGCTGGTGCATCCAATAATGGAAAGATTTGGTCATGGATGCCATCACTAGGTCAGATCCATGCCATGCCCTTTCGTTCAATGCTTCCATACTAACCTTCACAAACTTTGTGGAAGGCATCTTCTCTCAGACACCATTTGTGACATACTCTCGAGTCCCATCCATGATATGGGTGTCGGATTCCGTCATCTTTTACCTCCCCAAGATGAAGGGCTGTCATCAGAAATCCCTGGTCTTGTCCCCCCTTTGTTCAGAACTCCTGTTGTCCTTAGTGATCATTCCCATTGGTGGTGTTTGTCCATGCTTTGCTTTGAACGTATTATCAAGTTCCAGCTCATACTAGCTTATACATGGTAGTGCTAGCATGCATGCATCAGAAGCCCCCAAAGGTTAGGCCACTTACATATCATTCATAATGCAGCTCCGCTTATAATGTAGACAATATCTCCTTTCAAAGGTTCAAATGTTGGCTTTTCCCTTCATCTTCTACACCAGCTCCTTCACGACACTTTTACTGCTCCCATTGCATTCTGTCAACCTCTTCACATTGATTTGTCTATTACAGAACTCCATTTCGTGAAGATCCCAGACACACCTCCCCATCTAGCTGAAGCAATAAAATCATCCAGGCTGTTGCATGTTACCATTAGTCTTGGCTTCAAGATGGAGTTGTTGGCCCTGATTGAGGTCCTGAATACTACCACAGACCTTAAGCAAGCTTGTATGACGATGAGGTTCAATACCTCCTTTCAACGTTTACTGACACATAGAGAGTGCCTCATGGCCACGTTCATCATCTTGCCTCGCATGATCAGACTTTCCTTTCTCGCATAGAGTTTGAATGTCCACGAATGTAGAGCATCAACATGTTTTTTGCATAATACCAATTGCTGTCGGCAAAATAGGTCTCTTGAGTTATGTCCTTACTAGAGATATCGGAGGAGGTCACACACTCTTCTCCAGAAGTTCTGGCCACTAAAACATTCCCCAGGCCATCATATACACTGAACTCTTCATCTATGATATCACCAAATTGAATGCTAGACTTGCAAACTTGGTCTACTCCAAAACCTAGGTAGATTTATCACTACTCTAGCCAGCATTCCAGAGCGATCAAGGCACGCATACACCATTCTTACAATGACGTAAGAAATCTACGTTACCAACTATTTTCGGAGGTAAGCAACACGAGCCTCATTCCTAGCTTGGTACAATGTGGTAAGTGTATCCCAAGCATCCTTAGCTGTTCTTCAAGAGCGAATGTGTGGAATAATGGCATGTTTGACAGACAAAGCTATCAATGCATGTGCATGGGCATCTCTGCCATCCCAGTGAATCTGCTCTGCAGTAGGTGCATCAGAAACCGTAGCACGAACAGGAATATGCAGAATATCATCATCTTCGACACCTTCTACATCATCTTCAATACCTGCAGTTGTAACAGTTGCAGGTGTGATAGGACGTTTTTCGACACCCTGCATAATGTTCCACAATCCTTTTGCAACCAACACATGTCACATCATATAAGCCCATAACAGGTAGTTGGTACCATCCAACTTATCCTCAACAGCCAACATATGGAATACATCACTGCTTTCAGCCATGGTTGGTGACTAAAATACCTTGATGCAGAAAATTGACTATATCTCAAAAAGTTGAACAAAACTGCCCATAGGAATTCTGCTAGACCTGTAGCAGACTTCGAGACGCTTATAGTGGCGAACAAAAACTGGTATATAGCTTTGGCGCAAAAAGATGAAATAGCCTGCACAAGCGCTGCGATAGCCCGTTCGGAGGCCGAAACGAGCTCAAATCGCGATTTCGGCACCACAAAGCGAAGCGGTTTTGATATGGAAAACACGCTAAGTATGCTCACCAAAATTCATGCGATTCTGAGATTGCAAACAGAGGAGTGTAGACGGTACCCTAGATGAAGCGACGACCTGCTCTGATACCAATTGTTGGAGTTAGACGTCTACGGTACAAAGATAAGTAGCCCATTAGGGCAATAGGCGTATATACAAGCCGGGGGAAAAAACCTCCTAAAGAGGGAAAAAAGTGCCCCGGCGGTCCTAGTGTGTTCACACACATCACTACTTAAATATATCAACATTCTGTGCTCGAGAACCTTTCTGCTCTGATTCCACTTGTTGATGTGTGAAACATCACAAGAAATGAATTAATGTGACACTAGAGCACCTCTATGGTCACCATTAACTCAATGCTTCTCCAAACTTTGAGAAATGATTTCTTTAACTAAGAACTTTGCTTCCTCAAAAAATTTCTAGTTTGTGAAATGACATACCTTCACTCTTTCACTTTTTTTCTCTTAGCACAAACATTATTTCTCCACGATCTTTTGGTGGATGAAATTAGAAGAGAAGAGCTTTCCAAGAAACTATTATTTGCTAAAAATGGAACACTTCACATCAAGTTATGGCCTTCACAAGATGACCCTGTATGAGCTACCAAAACTAGAAACTTTGCCTGTTTTAGTAAAAATTATGTTCTTCTAATGCAAATTCGATGCCTAGGATCGACGTGCAACAAGAATTCGATGCCAAGCATCGAATTCATGTGTTTTAGGCCATTTTTTCAGCATCTGAACTAATCTCTTGAACATAGACATGAAGTAAAAAGACTTTTATGTCGGAAGTCGATGCTAGGTACCAACTTTACATTGAAACTCGATGCCAGGCATCGAGTTGCTCCACAAACCTCATGTTTTTAAGAAGATTTAACAATAGGTAAAAATCAAACAATGAAAACAATGACCTATGAGCACAAACTCAATGACAGGCATCGAGTTGCTTGGAAAACTTCAACTTTTGACATCAATACACAGTAGACAAAACATGGAGATGAAGGAGAGAGTCTCATACATAGAACTTTACTTAGTTCTTCTCATAACTATGAAAAAATCAGAAGTTTATAGGTGCTTTCTCACTCAAAGGAGCCCAACTATACTCAGTCATACAAAATCTCTCATTCTCTCTCTCTCTACCTCTTTCTCACTTTCCATCTCACTGCGTCAGTCGATAGAAACTAACTTATATAGATTTTTTCAATCTCGTGATTTTTAAAAGCTCTAGAACTAAAGTTAAAACTAACTTTACAATTATAGTACATTTGTGAAATTGTCCCTTCACATAGGCATGTGCTTTTCTTCTTAGACTTTGACCTTCAAATTTATGTCCAATTTGTGATTGGTTCTCCAACAAAATCTAGATTGGTTGTCCAAAATTTTAGATCTCAAAGAGCTAAAACATTTTTTAGGAATTGAAGCTATTTATGGGAAATGTGGCATCTTCTTAATGCAAAGGAAGTACTTTGTTGGATGTTCTTTTCTTATATAGAATGAGCAAACAATTAAGAAGAAGGCACAAACTTTTTCACATGCTCATTAGCTACAAAAGTAAAGTGGGAGCCATTTTTCAACAAGGATGGAAAGAGGCACGATTCCCCCATAGTTTGTATTTGATCTTAGAATCCATTTTTTCATTTTGTCTTCTCAAAGATTGTTTCCAACCACACATAAACTTTGTACATAGTAATTTTGTGAGGTCCATACCTCAGTGAATATGTAACCATTTTTGTCATTTAAACACATTGGAAAACTTATCTTGTGTCATCTCTCTAGATCAAATATCGATTTCAAAGGTTCTATATTCTAGGAGATATCAATCGGAGAGTGAAGTCGAGCTGTTGTATAATTACATGGGTCTAAGGGGTAGAACCCTAGGGTTTCTAGGTGTGAAACCCTTGGGATTTATGGTTTATTTACCCCTTTTAGATGGGTCTTGAACCTTAGGGCTAATTCTCTAAGGTTGAGTATCTTAGGCTTGATTGGAGGCTTCTCCTAGCCACTTGGGTTGTACATGAGAGCTTGGAGAGTCTTCTTTTAGCAGCCATGTGATTTCATGTGATTTCCTCAGCTTGGAAACGGTGTGACCACCTTAGGGACCCATGTGATGGAAGGTACACATGTCCCCTTGAGAGGGACTTACCCCCTTGGACTTGGAGCTATATATTGGAGGGGTTGGTTGGGTGGAAACACATCTCTCTTCCTAGTGTGAGTCTAGTTAGTTAGTCTTCTTAGTTTGTGTGGAGCTCTTCCACAACAGTGGTATTAGAGCTAGGATTTTAGAGCTTCTAGTTGAAGTACTCAATTATGAGTTAGCATGAGCATGAAGAAGTTTTCTTTGATTCATCTCGTTGATCTTGAGGAGGCATGGCTCGCGGTGGATTTTTGAAGTCCTCGAGGGCTTCTCTTGTTTGCAAAAGAAGATGCCATGTGACCCCCCTCTGCTAAGAGGCATGTTAAAGGAGGCACGAACTACTAGTCTCCCGAATGGAGTTTATATCTGAGTGTGAAGCTACAGATAGCTTCCTTGTCAACTGCACCTACAGAGCTCTCACACAGCAGGGACTCTCCATTTGAGCTGAAGAATGATTTAATCCATCGTTTAATATAAAGGCAAATCTAGTCAGCAAAATCAATAGCACACCTACGTTCAGTAAATATGCCACCCAGGCAAAGGCTAGATAGCCCTCGTGTGTGGCATATTAGTCGAAAGAAAGTGGTGGGCAAACAAATGTGGCAAAAAGATACAATATCTACTTTGTACTGAGTGGCATGTAGTGGGCAAACAAATGAAAGTGGTGAGTTAAGAAGAAGGCACAAAGTTCTTCACGTGCTCATTAGCTATAAAAGAGAGTGGGAGCCATTTTTCAACAAGGATGACAAGACACACGATTCCCTCATAATTGTATTTGATCTTAGAATCCATTTTTTCATTTTGTCTTCTCAAAGATTGTTCCCAACCACACATGACTTTGTACATAGTAATGTTGTGAGGTTCATATCTCAGTGAATATGTAAGCATTTTTGTCGTTTATGCACATTGGAAAGCTCATATTGTGTCATCTCTCTAGATCAAATATCGATTTCAAAGGTTCTATATTCTAGGAGATATCAATAGGAGAGTGAAGTTCAGCTATTTTATAATTACATGGGTCTAAGGGATAGAGCCCTTGGGTTTCTAGGTGTGAAACCCTTGGGATTTATGGTTTATTTACCCCTTTTAGATGGGTCTTGAACCTTAGGGCTAATTCTCTAAGGTTGATTACCTTAGGCTTGATTGGAAGCTTCTCCTAGCCACTTGGTTTGTACGTGAGAGCTTGGAGAGTCTTCTTTTAGAAGCCATGTGATTTCCTGAGCTTGGAAACCAGGTGAACACCTTAGGGACCCATGTGATGGAATAGACACATGTTCCCTTGAGAGGGACTTACCCCCTTGGACTTGGAGCTATATATTGGAGGGGTTGGTTGGGTGGAAACACATCTCTCTTCCTAGTGTGAGTCTAGTTAGTTAGTCTTCTTATTTTGTGTGGAGGCTATGGAGCTCTTCCACAATAGTGGTATCAGAGCTAGGATTTTAGAGCTTCTAGTTGAAGTACTCAATTATGAGTTAGCGTGAGCATGAAGAAGTTTTCTTCGATTCATCTCATTGATCTTAAGGAGGCATAGCTCGCGGTGGATTTTTGAAGTCCTCGAGGGCTTCTCTTGTTTGCAAAAGAAGATGCCATGTGACCCCCCTCTGCTAAGAGGAACCTTAGAGGAGGCACATATTGCCAGTCCCCCAAATGGGAGTTTATATCCGAGAGCAAAGCTACAGATAGCTTCCCTGTCAGCTGCACCTATGGAGCTCTCTCACCACAAGGACTCTCCATTCGAGTTGAAGAATGATTTACTCCATCGTTTAATATAAAGGCAAATCCAGCTGACAAAATTGAGCATGTGGGATATAGCGCACCTACATTCAGCTAATATGCCGCCCAAGCAAAGGCTAGATAGCCTTTGTATGTGAAGTGAGAGAATGAGTAGTATGTTCTCTTCCTCTCTTCACTTGACAAAAAGTATATCTCGTAGTGCTACCAATGAGAATTAAGCTCTTGATCCACTCTCTAGAGGTTCCACACATGGACCATGAGCTTTTTCTTGAATCTTCTTACACATGGACCATCACAAAGGAACAAGGAAGAATTCATGGAGTATATTCATTATCAAACTATATAAGGGAAGTACATTATTATTATTTCTTTTATTTTTTTTCTAAATTGTATTTCCCTATTTTATGAGTAAGCACATTTGGCATTATTCTTTGGGCCCTTTCATATGATAGAGTGCCCACGTGCATGCCATGCACATGTGATCATGTGCAACCGAGTCCGTGTAGCTAGATTTTTTGGAGCTCTTTTCTTTTAAACTGCCTACTCAATAGTAATGTGCAAGGGTATGTGCACAAAAAAGAAAGATGCATGGAAAATTTTGCACCATCCTTTGAATAAACAAAGTTCCAAATTGGAACTTTTGCATGCTTTAAGGAGGGGTTCAACTTCTGAACCTTATGCATGTAACACCTTTTCCAATAAAGGTGTAAATGTCTTGGCATACACTAAAGTATGCATTTGGAATATATTACATGGGTTTGAGGATTAAGAGGGAGATTTTCTTTATTCAAGCTTATGTTGGAGTTAGACGTCTGCGGAAGCACGCAAACAACATAAGGGAGAAGATGAAAGCTTGGAGCACAACACACAATGCTGAATGTATTACCACTAGAATGTACAACGATAAGTAGCCCATTAAGGCAATAGGTGTATAAACAAGCCGGGGAAAAAAACCTCCTAAAGATGGAAAAAAGTGCACCAGTGGTCCTAGAGTGTTCACACACATCACTACCTTAATATATCAACAAATCCCCCCTGGGAGTGATGTGGTGAGCAAGGAGTTGGCACTCATGTATAAGGAAGTGCCAAGCTGTGTGGAATCAATCCACAAAAAAAAGTAAGCCCAAAGCTTTGGGGAAAGCTTCAAACTTCTCCCTAGACAGAGCCTTTGTAAAAAGGTCTGCAATGTTCTCCTGTGTGGGCACATATGCCAAGCTAATCTCCCTAGCAGAGAACCTCTCCTTGACATAATGATAATGCACCTCAATGTGCTTAGTGCAAGCATGGAACACAAGGTTCCTCGCAACTGCCAATGCACTCTCACTATTAGTGAAGATGGTGGTGGCAGAAGCCTAACCAACACCCAAATCAGCCATAAGGCATCTGAGCTACACACACCCAAAAGTCGCTGTGAAAGCTGCCCTATACTCAGCCTCACAACTAGAAGTGGCCATAGTAGGTTGCTTCTTGCTCAACCAAGATATACATGAGCTACCAAGCATGAAGCAAAAACCACTGGTGGACATACGAGTGTCATAGCTACTAGCCCAATCACTGTCAAAAAAGCATGCAAATTTGGTGGTAGTGATCCCCCCTTGGGATAAAACAATCCAAGTAGCCGGGTACCACTCAAGTAGTGAAAGATGCACTTAACTACCTACCAATGTTTGACACCTGGGCAATGCATAAACATGCTCATCTATGAGACAACAAACTGAATATCTGGTCGAGTAATGCATAAGTAAATCAAGCATCCAACAACCTACTGATAGAGAACAACATCAAATGCATCTCTAGCATCATGAAGACTCAATCATAAACCTCTCTCCATAGGAGTGGCAATAGGCTTACAGTCTTCAAGGCCAAAACGCTGCAATAATGTGTCAATATATTTCATTTGACACAAATCCATTCAACCATCAACTTGCATAAATTGAATGCCCAAATAGTGATGCAAATGCCCCAAATTAGACATCTCAAATGAGGCATGAAAATCAGCCTTAAAATCAACAATATGCATATCATGAGGACCAGTGAGTAACATGTCATCAACATATACCACAATGATGAGAAGCAAAACATTAGCACACTTAACATATAAGATGCTTTCAGTTGGATTATTCTCAAAACCATGTGCAACACCTGGTTTTCATGCCCTTTCCGCACAAAGCCAGGAGGCTGAAAAACATACACTTCTTCATGCAAGTCACCATTTAGAAATGTTGTTTTAATGTCCAACTAATGTACATTCCAACAATGATGAGTTGCAAGTGCACAAATGCTACGAACAGTAGTCATTCGGCAAGTAGGAGCAAAGGTTTAATCAAAATCAATGCCTCTTTCTTGCTCATAACCCTTTGCAACAAGCCTAGCCTTATACATGTACACTGCTGTTCCATCAGGTTTACACTTCAGCTTGTATACCCACTTAGTGCCAATGGCCTTCTTGCCAGGAGGCAAGTCACATAAAGACCATGTACCATTTTTCATGATACCATCATATTCAAATTGCATTGCAACCATCCACTGTTTTGAATTTTGTGCTTCATCGAACGAAACAGGTTCAGACTCATCACAAAGATTAGAGACAGCCATAGCATAGCAATTTGATGCAAAAGAGGCACTATGAGAGCCTGAATGAGTACGATATGATAGAGGTGCATCTAATTTGCTTTCACACAAAGTTTGCACCAGCCATTTTGGCATAGTTTTTGCCTGCTCAATATCAGCTCTCTCATCAACAAGTGCATCATGTAAATCTGCATAAAAAATGGAATGATCTGCATCATCACATGAAACCTACAAAGGTTGAGAAGTTGCCTCATTAGGACCAGCACTAGACTGTCCACCTATAAAAAGAGGCAGCAAAGTATCATACATGTCTTTAGAGCTAGCAAATGTCTCCTTAGTACATGAAAGTAAGGGCTGAATAACATCTTCCATAAGAACAACATCACGGATAACCAGAATGCATTTAGTCTGTGGATGATATAGACGATAGCCTTTGCTTTCAAAACTATACCCAACGAAAATACATTTTACTACTTTATCATCCAATTTTTTGCGATGTTGTTCAAGCACTATTGCATATGCCAAACAACCAAAAACGCATAGATGAGCAAGAGATGGCTTGCGACCATGCCAAGCCTCATACGGAGTGATAGACTGTAGCCCTTTAGTGGGACACCTGTTAAGTACATATGCTGCATACATGATAGCCTCAAGCCAGAAACTATGTGGTAAAACCTGACTCTTGACCATACACCTCACCATCTGCATGAGTGACATGTTCTTGCGTTCAACAACCCCATTTTGTTGAGGTGTATATGGCACTGTATGCTGATGTTTTTACCCTTGTTCAGCCAAAAATGCATTAAAGTCAGGAGACATATATTCCCCCCCTTGATCAGAATGGAGGGTGCCCATTTTACATGCTAATAGATTTTCAGCCAAAACCAGAAACTATTTGATGCACATAAACACTTCGGACTTTGCCTTCAATGGATATACCCATGCATGCCTAGAAAAATCATCAATGAAAGTCACAAAGTAAAGATAGTTCCCAAAAGAAGGTATCTACATAGGACCACAGACATCACTATGTACAAGCTACAATTTCTGAGTAGCTTGAATTGAAACTTTTATTCGGAAAGGAAAAATGCTGCTTTTTGCCCAAAATACAACCTTCATAAACATGTTTTCTGGGTGCCTCAAGTTTGGGTGAAGAGGACACCATTTCATATTTATGCAGGCATAGCAAACTAGCAAAATTGAGATGACCAAAGCATGCATGCCAAAACTTTGCATCTCACATAGCTTGAGAATGATGTACTACACACGCCAAATCATTTACAGATCTTTCATAGTCTATGAGCTTATGCAACCCACGACATAAAATGCCAGAAGCAATAATGACGTTGGCATTTGACAGATCATGAAGTGTACATCTGTCATCAACAAATTTCACAACCAAGACAATCATGGCTAATGTAGAAATTGATAACAAATTTTTCTTTATCCCTGGCATAAATACAACATCTGACAAAGTGAAAGAAATACCATCAGCAATAGTCAAAATGATCTTACCAACTCCCATGATAGGATAAGAGGAGTTGTTGGTGCATGTAACAGTATTCCTTGTAGGGGCAGGCTTGAGTGAAGAGAAGAAACTATGCTGCAAGGTAATATGTTTGGCCACCCCACTATCAAAGTAGCAAACATCCGAGTCTACTGCAGACATGCGCTGCTCATGAGAAGATGGTTCAAAACTACAAACAGTAGTAAACACCCATTCTTCATCCTGCACAAGATTAGCAGACTCTGTTTTTGGTGTAGAGGCCTCTGCAACAATCATTTCGGCCTCTTTCTTCTTTGCCTCTTTAGCAGCCAGTTTTGGACAGCTCTTAATGACATGATCATTTGCTTTATAGTATTTGCAAAACAATTTTTGCTTTCCTAATTTCTTCTCATCTTGTCTTCCTTCTTTGAATGTGCAACATTTGCAGATTTTGCTTACTAGTAGAAGAGTTCCATTTACCTTTGCCCGTATGACTAGCCAAGAAATCTTGATCTGCAACACACATGATGGACCTGTTCTGCCTAGACTGATCTTTGTGCAATAGAATAGAGACTAACTCCTGAAATGACAAGGCATTTGGATTTCCTTTCATCATCAAATGAAGAGTAGAAGCAAAACTCTGATATAAGTTAGGAAGACCATTCAGAATGGTCTACACAAGTGAGGTATCTGGTATAACTTCATCAGTATGTGTGATATGTGAGTATATGAATTTATGTTCATGTGTGTTGTCTATGGGAGATATGTACAAAAGTACATATGTATGAATTTGTTGTTACCGTTAGTGTCCGTGTGAAAGGCCAAATGGCTATTGGACACTTTTGTATATGTTCTTCAATAAAACATATAGTTGCCTAGTCAACCATAGACTCTAAGTTTGATTGCATTTGTATGACCTAAGAAATCTGTGTTCATGGTCCATGTAATGTGTATTTTCTATGTATTCTGCCACCCCTGTGTGGAGTACTGTGTGTGGCACCGGAGTTCGGGTTTCTAGAGCAAGGGTATCATTGTAGAGCTCTTGAGAAGGAGAGTCTATCTTTGTGCATTGCAAAGAAATACTTCACTAGTATCATAACATTTTGATAGAAAAGCGTTGTTCCCTTTATGCGAGCAAAGCGAGCAGTCATCCACCCACCCAAGGCTTACAACTAAGGTGATGACCAAGGCATAGACCTCGACATACCTTGTCATCCAAGTCATCGACGTCACTATTGGCACCATTGGCTGTTTGCGAGGGAGGAGCTCAATGATCAAGGAAGATAGAGGGTCCCGATACTTCTCGAGAGGTCATCCATCCTAAAACTGTTCCCAATAGAGCTCGCTTGACTAAAAATCTCTTGCCACTAAGCTATACTCTAGTGGTGTTTGAAGAAGGGGAAAGACTAAGGTTAACATTAGCTTGAGCATGTTTTGGGCCCTCAAAGCTTCATTGTTTGCTTTCAAGGCCTGTTTTAAAGCATTTTTTGGGGTGATTCTTGGAGCCATTTTAGAGTACTTCCATGCATAGTCCTCTTTACACAGGTTCAAGAACATCAAGAAGAGTGCTTTTTGTACTTCTTTGACAATGAATGTTCACCTTTTGCGGCCGTGTTAGCCACACTAGAAAATCTACAGGTTTCTTGAAAGGTTTTAGTTGTGGTGGGAGCAGCCATCGCAAGTCTATGCATGTTTTTGTGCCTAAAGAACAGAGTTGACAGACACTTGGAAGTGTTACTGGCCAGTTTTTGGGTTGTGAATTCAATCTTTTAGTGCTATTTTATTGCATATATTGAGCACATAGACTATCTAGGCTTCAATGGATACGCTTATGTATGTCCATGTGGTCATTGATATAGCGATTTCATTTTTGCATAAAGCCTTTTATGTTTGATAAAAAGTTCGTGGTGAGGTTTCCGTAACTGGAAGACACCCACATGTCAGGGTCTCTTTGGTGATGCAAGTGGAAGACCTACCCAACCTTACCATAGGAGATGTATGATAGTTGTCATAGGTGCTTGATAAGCCTAGTTTGCTTCTTTCGGGTAACTGATTATATGCAGTGGAGTTTGTGATTCACTATGTAGGTTAACATGTCAACACTTGCAATTTTATGAAATTTTCACATTGGTCATATGATCATTTTGTAGAGGATAATCTAGCAAAAATTTTTGTTTTTTTTTGGTTTTGTTAACTTTACAGTGGTTGATTTACTCCTTGATACACTTACTGGTGTGAGCATATTTGGTGGCACAAACTTTGCCCTATGGAAGAATCAAATTAAAGATGCGGTAATTCAGAGGAGGTAATGGAAGCTAATAAATGGAATCTCAAAGAAGCCTACTGCCATGGATGAAGATGATTGGGATGAGTTAGATGAAATGGCTAGGTCTACCATAGTAGATAATGTTTACTTTACAGTATTAGACTATGAAAGTGCAAAGGGTCTTTGAAAGAAGTAAAGCAATACATATGAAAAAGAGACGACATCAAATGAAGTGTATCTGATGAGAAGGTTATATGACCTTCTCATGAAGGACACAAATAGTTTTGCAACTCATCTAAATGAGTTTGATGCTATATTCTCCCAGTTACAAGCTCAAAAAATGGATATGGATAATGAAATGAAAGTAGACTTGTTGTTGTGCACCTTGTCATTATCATGGGATACATTTTGCACAGCTATTAACAATAGTGCACTTAGTGGTAAATTGGTCTATGATGACATATGTGGAGCACTCTTGAGTGAGGATATTCATAGAAAACTCAAAGTGGAGATGCATATAATGTTCGTGATTCTTACCAAGGAAAGAATCAACAACATGATAGAAGCAAGAACAAGGAAAAGATGGTCAATGCAACAAGAGTAGAAGTAAATCAAGGAAGAGGGATAATGAATGCCATTATTGTCACAAGAAAGGACATATGAAGAAAAACCACTATGCATTAAAGAATGGTAAAGGTGAGGGATAGAATGTTGATGGGCATGTTAAATAGCTTCCTACACCATCTTCTTCAAATGTGAAGATTGAAGAAGTTAATGCTATTTCTGATGATGTTAATGTGTTGACACTTGATAGTACTATGCCCATTGAGGCTCTTATGGCTGATTCCCTTTCCTACACGTGGCTGCTAGATTTTGGTGCTTCTTTCCATGTGACACCACATAGAGAATGGTTCTCTAATTATGCAGCAAAGTCTCTCGATATCATGAGACTTGGTGACTCTTACTAGTGTGACGCTATGGGGATTGGGGATATGGTTGTGTAGTTCATTGATGGTTCAAAATTTACTATGCATAATCTACACCATGTACCTCAGTTATCACATAGTTTGATGTCAGTTGGTAGCCTTGATGAACTTGGTTATAAGGTGGTTTTCTACTAGAAAAGTATGGGTATATCCTATCAAATTGAAGGATGAGGTATTCCCTACCTTCAGAAAATAGCTAGCTTCAGTTGAGACTAAAAAAGGAACTAACCTCAAAGCTTTACATTTAGATAATGGGGGTGAGTATACCTCACATGAATGCAGCCTTTTTTGCCAGTCTAGTGGAATTCATAGAGAGTTTACAACTCCTTATACCCCAATAGAGAATGTTGTAGCTGAAAGGATGAATAGAACTATTCAAGATAGAGTATTTTCTATGCTACATCATGCAAACCTTTCACAACTTAGGCTTTTGGGTAGAAGTAGTATTGATTGCAATGCACGTGACTAACCTTTCATCTAGTACTCTCAAATATCTCAAAGTGGCACAATAGTTATGGATAGGGAAGCCACCATATTATGATCATCTTCAATTTTTTGGGTGTGAAGCATATGTTCATATACCCAAGAATCTTATACAAAAGTTGGACCATAAGTCAAAGAAATGCATTTTTCTTGGATATGGTCGAGAAGTACGATTTGGCTATCACTTATGGCAATGATCAGAAGTAGTAATGTCATTTTCAATGCGTGTAAGATGCATAAACGACCCATTAAGGAGGTTGAAGTGAGAAGAGTGGTGTTTGAGGATACTATTCCTCCAATTAGCATGCATGAAAATATTGCACATAGGGATGTTCAAGATAATGTTCAATCATATGAGTGTGCAAATGTTCCTATTCAGTAACCATTGAGACACTCTGCACGTGTCTCACATCCACTTGATAGATATGTTCTAGGTTTGGATTTCGTTATGATAACAGATGTTGATGAGCCTTCTTGCTAGAAAGAGGTCATGCAGACAAAGGATCATGTCAAGTGGGAGTATGCCATGAAGAGTGAGTTAGATTCTATTCACAAGAATGGTACTTGGGATTTAGTACCTTTGCAAAAGGGTGGGAAAGCTTTACCATGTCAATGGGTATATAAGAAAAAATTCACATGAGATAGTGCTTCTCCAAAGTATAAAGCATGACTTGTTGCAAATTGTTTTAAGCAACACCATGGTGTTGATTTCGAGGAAATCTTCTCTCAAATGGTCAAGATGACTACCCTTCAAACGTTGCTTGGATTCATTGCAATGGAGGACTTAGAGCTAGTCCAAATGGATGTGAAAACTGCTTTCTTGCATGGAGATCTTATAGATGAGATCTATATGGAACAACCAGAGGGTTATGTAGTTCTTGACAAAGAAAGTCTAGCTTGTAAGTTAAAGAAGAGCTTATATGGACTTAAACAATCCCCTAGACAATGTTACCAAAAGTTTGATGATTTTATGAAGTCTCAAGGCTATTCTCGAAGCAATGAGGATCATTGTCTCTACACAAAGAGATGCTCGAATGGTAGCGTGATATGCTTGATACTTTATGTCGATGATATGTTGGTTGCTAGGAAGTCGTCTTATGACTTGTCAATCCTCAAAAAGGAGTTAAGTAAGACATTTTATATGAAGGATTTGGGGGATACCAAACATATTCTTGGCATGCACATTACTCATGATAGGATTAGAATATGCATATACTTGTCTCAAAGTGAATAAATACTCAAAGTAGTTCATAGGTTCAATATGCAGAGTGGAAAGGCATTGAGTAACCTTTACCCACATATGTGAAATTGAGCAAGGATGAGTGCCCCAAATTAAATGAAGAATAGGAATTCATGACCAAAATTCCTTATCAATATACTGTTGGGAGTCTCGTGTATGCTATGGTAGCTACAAGACGAGACATTGCATTTGAAGTGGGAGTCAAGATGATTTTGAGATATCTGAGTGGCACTAAGGAAAAGTGTCTATGCTTAGGTAGAGGGAGATAATCTATTTTTGGTTACATAGATTCTAACTATGTTGGTTGTATAGATAATCATAAGTCTACATCAGGGTATATTTTTTATTTTATTGGAGGTGCTATCTCTTGAAGATCTCATCTTCAAGAATGTGGAGTTTTTTCCACCACAGAAGCAGAGTATGTTGCAGCAAATGAGGCATGTAAGTAAGCATTGTGGATTTCTCATCTTGCTTGTGATATGGGTTTACATAAACATGTACCCCGTTTGCTCAGTGATAGTTAGAGTGTCATTGCATTGGCTAGGGATCCGGTGTCGTAGAGATTTCATCTCTAGAATACTCTAGAATCAAAACCATTGAATGATGCACTTTGCGAATTCAGTCATGAAGTACAAATACTACAAAAACAATTCCGATCGATCCATATATCCCATATGAACCTGAAAAGATAATGTGTGAACCAAGATTTCTATCCTGCTTTATAACTACCCATGGTAGTATTTGTATATCGATGTGAACCTTGAACCCTAAAACTTTATGTTGTGAACCCAAATAAATCCATGTTCCATAAGAACCCGCCTTTTATCCATGTATCTGCTCTATCCATGAACCTTGGTTATCCATGTGAACCTGAATCCTAAATTCTATAGTGTGAAACCAACTTTATAAAGCAAAAGTATTAAATCAATATAAAGTAAAACAAGTGAAACCAAAACGTTAAAACAAAACGTGAAGCAAAACTTACGTGAATACGAAAAACAAACGAAAGCATTATGGATCGCAAGATTTATGCTTTATTTAAAAGCTTACGCATGGGTTTCTAAAGCTATATATTGGAGGTCTACCCTCACTTCTAATCATCATTTGGACTCATATGATCTGAAGTTCAACGTTGAAGACTCAAGCTTCCATATTATCGTTGATGGTTGAAGCCCTATAGGAGGAGGTGTAATATTCTCTTGAAGGAGTTGAAGACATGGAGGAGTTGAAGAACACGGAGGCTACACACATACTTTGAAGGAAGGACATGGAGGTTCAGATTTATGACAAGGAGGCTCTACACTATGATGAAGCATTGATGAACTTTATGAGACAACTTTATGATATATGATGAATTGGTAACTTGTATATTTTTCATTATTTTCATGACAATTGTATGAACAATCTTTATTATGAATCAAAATTTTTTCTCCTATCATGTGATGATCTCATCAATTTTCTTGAGTTCTCATTATCTCTTTGAGTCTCCACTCTATCCCCTGAGCTTGCTTGAGGCACCCTGCATGGGCCGTTGGACTTTGCGGTTGAATTGATCCAGCAACCGTGTGCCATCTTCTCGACATTTGAACCGGACGTGAAAAAATGGCACTACATCTCACGTACATAAATTTACATTGTTTTGCATTGCATACATATACATTATTGTATTGTGGTTGCTTCTTCATCCTTGGGAGCGGTAGCTTGAACAAGATTTTGTGAGTCCCTCCACGAAAACTTGCAAGTATCTTATCCTCTTCGCTTCACCCTTCTCATCGATCAAAGTTGCTACAAATTTATATCATATTTTTGCTCACACTTGAAACTTCTTCTTCAAGCCAATTCCAGGTATTTATATTTTACTTTTATATTCATTATATAAGTGAACAATGGGCAAAAAGGGTATTGCAAAACACACCACACAAGACATAGATTCTAGTGTGAAAGCATTAATTGAAAACAAATTTTCAGAATATGATGAGAAATTTAAGGAGATGAAATCAATTATCCAATCAAAAGTTGAAAAAGTATTATCTTTAACTCATGACTTAGATGAATTCTTTGAAGATAATAAAACATTATGTAAACTACTAAAAGAGATGATTGATCATGAAGTATCAAGTTTGAAACAAAAGTTTGAAATTTTGTTCAACCAAGTAAAAGAAATTCAATCATGCAAGTGTGAACATGAACATCAAGTACAAGTAAAAAATATGTCTAATCAAATTCTTGATAAAAAATATCCATTTGAACATAGAAGATCCACCCCTAGAGCTACACATAGAAGATTAAATTGACCTATAAGATGCCTTTGGTGTGATCAATTTGGCCATATGTTTTGGAATTGCAATGCATATGAGAATGCTTGTAGACTTAAATTGGTCACTACAGTAGAAAGAAAAATTTGTGATTATCGTGTCCATTTACCTTTGCGCTTGAACGTAGGAGGAGGTGGAATTAAAGAATATTTTGATCAAACAAAATCGAAGCCAAGATCATTTAAAAAAATTAAAAAACAATGGAAACCAAAGAGATACGATGATAAGAAATCTTCCGAAGAAGAAACTATGATAGAAACTGAGAATCAAGTTAAATGTTTTGAAGAAAAGAAAAGTGAACAAATCAAGTTGGATAAACAAAAAGTTGAACAAATTTTGCAAGAAAGATTGGAAGAGGATGAACAAGAATATGAAAAGTCGATACAATTGAAAAAGAAACATGATGAATACTATGTAGTATGCGATCCAAAGTTTCTAGAAAATGACAAATTATTTGATCAAGAAAAGGTTAAGAATTTGAAAGTTCAAATGAGCCATAATATTAACAATGAACAAACTAGTCAAAGTGAACATGAAGATATCAATGAAATTGATGAGAGTACAAGCAATGCTCAAAATATTAAAGAAAAGGAAAAACAATGGATTAAAGATGCTATCAATCAAATTGAACAAAATATAAAAAAATTCATCAAAATCTTCTAAACCTTTATCTTTTTAGAGAAGAACAGATTGAAGATGACCCATGATGAACGAGTGCTTATGATTGAAGATGAACCATGAACAGATCGACAAATAGGATATAATGAGAGAAATTGTAGTAAGGATGAATTGTAAACCATGTTTTTTTGATACTAACTTTGATGTCTTTTATGAGACAGGAACACATTTCTTCAAAATTATCTTTGATGATAGTGATGGCCGAGATTATTGAGAGAGTTTGAGTGATTTAAGAGAGTTATTTGATTGATAGATGTTCAGCTTAATGCATTTTAGTATTCTTTTTCCTAATCTCCATTATTTGCATCATATTGATTCTATTTTGCACTTAAAGTATGCATAAATCAATGTATATTCACAAATGTTTATTTCTTTAGCCTGCACAATCTACTTGCACTTGTAAAAAAAAAAATCCAATTAAAAGATAGACATAAAAAATTCTGAAGAACCTCATCATCAACATCCTCTTACCCCTTTTGCACCATGATTTTTTAAAAAATGCACTTAAAGTATGCATGGTAGGGTCTCACTACATGACCTTGCATTTATGCACGTATTGAGATTAACCGATGCACACAGAGTGATTGTAAGGATTGATATGCACATTGATATGTATGTGAGTGAGAGCATAAGCTTCATCATCAAAATGCCTTTCATCCTAAAACTTGCACCATGTTTGTTTACTTATGCACCTAAAGTATGCATGATAGGGTCTCATTACATGACCTTGCATCAAGGCACATTTTGAGATTTACCCATGCGCTTTGAGTGATGGAAAGGATTTATGTATAAAAACATGAAATGTATGAAAGAGCGTACATGCCTCATCAACGAATGCCAAATACCTTATCTTTTGCACCATATTTTTAACCGTGCATTTCCAAAGTATGCAATTGATAGGGCTACATTATATGGCCTTGCATAGACACATTTTTTATCTTCCCATGCACTTGACACATGATTTCAAGATTCAATGTTCCTATGAAATGTTAGTTTATCTTTGAAGCAAAAAGAAAATTTGAAGATTGGCCCATCGATGGCGATGTGCAGGTTTAGTAGGGGCGAATGTCATAGAGATTTACATCTCTACATATCTAGAGTTCGAATCATCCAACTCTGAATTTCTAAAAAAAAGACTTCTAACTCAAAAGATAGAAATCATTGTTGGTAAAAAATTGATCCAAGATTTTAAAAATTATTAGTGCACCATTGGAAAGTACTCGTTGAGAGCTTTCCAAGGATATATAACACCATAGTGTTTGGTTGAAAAATGATCCTCAAAATGTCCATCCAAAACTATTGAAACAATAGTTATAGTTTTTTCTTTATGAGTCCTATGCAAGGAAAAGCGGGCGCCCACGTGGTCTAGATTAAACGAATGTAAAAGCTTCCTCACCCACCATACTCCAAATCCCATCAACAATAAGTAACGAAGAGTTTGAGTCAAAAAAAAAAGAAAGCTTATGGATAGTTTCGTGAGCACCGTTTTCGCCATTATGCTTTAATTTTAACGATCATAGTTTTTTGCCAAGACCGATCTTAGCTTTTCGAATAGCTTTTGGGAGATATACAAAACCTATATAAGAAGGAACTTGGTTCATCGTTATACACACTCACTCAAGAACTCAAGGATCCATGAAGATGAAGGACTTGAAGGAAGGTCTTGGAGGTTCAACTTTATGAAGAGGAGGCTATCTCTACATCTTGGTGGGGACTCTTCTCATATGCTTAGAGGAGGCTCTACACATACTTAGTAGAGGTTTTTTTATCTTGACGACATTATGATCTATGATGATTTGGTAACTTGTATCTTTCTATTATTTTCATTATATTTGTATGGACACATTATTATGAATTAATTGTATAAAGAACTTATTATTATGAATTTTCAATGTTCTCTTATTTCTTTCTCTCCAATTTTCACACATCTCTCTTATTTCCAATCTCTCATATGACGAATTTCACACATCTTACTTATCTTTTCTATTCTCTCTTATGATGTTACTGAATTGTAAAAGTGATTTGATCCATCCGACTATCTGTGAGTATCTATATTTGAACTCTACCTCTTAAGTTGCCCAAAGCACCCTGCATGTACCATCTATTTGGAACACTAGCAGTTGGCTTGATCCACCCAGCTGAGCCCTTCATGATAATGTCGTAGAGATTTACATCTCTACATATCTAGAGTTTGAATCATCCAACTCCAAACTTCTAAAAAAAAAGACTTCCAACTCAAAAGATAGAAATCATTGTTGGTCAAAAATTGATCCAAGATTTTGAAAATTATTATTGCACCATTGGAACCTACTCGTCGAGAGCTTTCCAATGTTATATAACACTGTAGTGTTTGGTTGAAAAATGATCCTCAAAATATCCATCCAAAACTACTGAAACAATAGTTATAGTTTCTTCTTTATAAGTTCCATGCAAGGAAAAGCGGGTGCCCACGTGGTCTAGATTAGACGAATGTAAAAGCTTCCTCACCTGCCATGGTTCAAATCCTGTCGATGACAAGTAACGAAGAGGTTGAGTTTTTTTTTTTTAAAGCTTATGGACAATTTCGTGAGCACCATTTTCGCCATTATGCTTTAATTTTAACGATCGTAGTTTTTTGCAAAGACCGATCCTAGCTTTTTGAATAGCTTTTGGGAGATATACAAAACCTATATAAGAAGGACCTTGGTTCATTGTTATACACACTCACTCAAGAACTCAAGGATCCATGAAGATGAAGGACTTGAAGAAGGTCTTGGAGGTTCAACTTTATGAAGAGGAGGTTATCTCTACATCTTGGTGGTGACTCTTCTCATATGCTTAGAGGAGGCTCTACACATACTTAGTAGAGGTTTTTTTATCTTAACGACATTATGATCTATGATGATTTGGTAACTTGTATCTTTCTATTATTTTCATTATATTTGTATGGACACATTATTATGAATTAATTGTATAAAGAACTTATTATTATGAATTTTCAATGTTCTATTATTTCTTTCTCTCCAATTTTCACACATCTCTCTTATTTCCAATCTCTCATATGACGAATTTCACACATCTTACTTATCTTTTCTATTCTCTCTTATGATGTTAGATTATGAATTGTACAAGTGATTTGATTTATGATCTCATCCGACTATCTGTGAGTATCTATATTTGAACTCTACCTCTTAAGTTGCCGGAAGCACCCTCCGTGTACCATCTATTTGGAACACTAGCAGTTGGCCTGATCCACCCAACTGAGCCCTTCATGACAAGTGAACCCGATGTGAAAAAACGGCATTGCAACTTAGAAACTTGCAAGTATCTTATCCTCTTCACTTCACCCTTCTCATTGCTATAAATTTATATTTTCACATTTTGACACACTTGAAACCTCTTCTTCAAGCCAATTCCAGGTATTTATATTTTACTTTTACATCCATTATATAAGTGAACGATGGGAAAAAAGGGTGTTACAAAACACACCACACAAGATATAGATTCTAGTGTGAAAGCATTGATTGAAAAGAAGTTTTCAGAATATGATGAGCAATTTAACAAGATGAAAACACTTATCCAATCAAACGTTGAAAAAGTATTATCTCTAACTCAAGAGTTAGATGAATTCTTTGAAGATAATAAAACATTATGTATCTGTTAAAAGAGATGACTGATAATAAAGTATCAAGTTTGAAACAAAAGTTTGAAATTTTGTTCAACCAGGTAAAAGAAATTCAATCATGCAAGTGTGAACATGAACATCAAGTACAAGTAAAAAATATGTCTACTCAAATTCTTGATAAAAAATATCCATTTGAACATAGAAGATCCACCCCTAGAGCTACACATAGAAGATTAAATCGACCTATAAGATGCTTTTGGTGTGATCAATTTTGCCATATGTTTTGGAATTGCAATGCATATGAGAATGCTTGTAGACTTAAATTGGTCACTATAGTAGAAAGAAAAATATGTGATTATCGTGTCCATTTACCTTTGCGCTTGCATTTTAGTCTTCTTTTTCCTAATCTCCATTATTTGCACAATATTGATTCTATTTTGCATTCAGAGTATCCACAAACCAATGTATATACACATGTTCATTTTTTAGCCTGCACAATCTATTTGCACTTGTAAGAAAAAAAATCAATTTAAAAACAGACATGAAAAATTATGAAGTACTTCATCATCAACATCCTCTTACCCCTTTTGCACCATGATTTTTTTGAAAAATGCACTTAAAGTATGCATGGTAGGGTCTCATTACATGACCTTGCATTTAGGCACGTATTGAGATTAACCTATGCACACAGAGTGATTGTAAGAATTAATGTATATACACATTGATATGTATGTGAGTGAGCGCATAAACTTCATCATCAAATGCCTTTCATCCTAATATTTGCACCATGTTTGTTTACCTATGCACCTAAAGTATGCATGATAGGGTCTCATTACATGACCTTGCATCAAGACACGTTTTGAGCTTTACCCATGCACTTTGAGTGATGGAAAGGATTTATGTATAAAACATGAAATGTATGAAAGTGAGCGCACATGCTTTGTCAATGAATGCCAAATACCTTACCTTTTGCACCATAATTTTTTCCATGCATTTTCAAAGTATGCAATTGATAGGGCTACATTATATGGCCTTGCATAGGCACATTTTTTATCTTCCCATGCACTTGACACATGATTTCAAGATTCAACGTTCCTATGAAATGTCAGTTTATTTTTGAAGTTGAAAGAAGATTTGAAGATTGACCCATCGAGGACGATGTGCAGGTTTAGTAGGGGCGAATATCTTAGAGATTTCATCTCTACAATACTCTGGAACCAAAACCATTAAAGGATGCACTTTGCGAATTCAGTCATGAAGTACAAATACTACAAAAACAATTCTGATCGATCCATATATCCCATATGAACGTGAAAAAACAATGTGTGAACCAAGATTTCTATCCTGCTTTATAAATACCCATGGCAGTATTTGTATATCGATGTGAACATTGAACCCTAAAACTTTATGTTGTGAACCCAAATAAATCCATGTTCCATAAGAACCCACCTTTTATCCATGTATCTGCTATATCCATGAACATTGGTTATCCATGTAAACCTGAATCCTAAATTCTATAGTGTGAAACCAACTTTATAAAGCAAAAGTATTAAATCAATATAAATTAAAACAAGTGAAACCAAAACGTTAAAACAAAACGTGAAGCAAAACTTACGTGAATACGAAAAACAAACGAAAGCATTATGGATCGCAAGATTTAAGATTTATGCTTTATTTAAAAGCTTACGCATGGGTTTCTAAAGCTATATATTGGAGGTCTAGCCTCACTTCTAATCATCACTTGGACTCATATGATCTGAAGTTCAACGTTGAAGACTCAAGCTTCCATATTATCATTGATGGTTGAATCCCTCTAGGAGGAGGTGTAATATTCTCTTGAAGGAGTTGAAGACATGGAGGAGTTGAAGAACACGCAGGCTACACACATACGTTGAAGGAAGGACATGGAGGTTCAGATTTATGACAAGGAGGCTCTACATTATGATGAAGCATTGATGAACTTTATGATCTATGATGAATTGGTAACTTGTATATTTTTCATTATTTTCATGACAATTGTATGAACAATCTTTATTATGAATCAAAGTTTTTTCTCCTATCATGTGATGATCTCATCAATTTTCTTGAGTTCTCATTATCTCTTTGAGTCTCCACTCTATCGCCTGAGCTTGCTTGAGGCACCCTGCGTGCGCCGTTGGACGTTGCGGTTGAATTGATCCACCAACCGTGTGCCATCTTCCCGACACCGGTCTATCATGCAAAGATAAGCACATTGAGGTGTGATACCACTTCATGAGAGACTATTTAGCCACTCAGCACATTATTCTGGAGAAGGCTCATACTCGAGATAATGCTACAGAGGCTTTGACTAAAGCTCTACCATAGGATAGTTTTTGACACTGTTGTCAATTGATGGGGTTTACGTGATTCATGATCTTACACACTTAGTTGTATACTGTGTAACATGCCCATCAGGTGGGAGCTATACACTCAGGTACTGTTTATCATTCTTTAATTTTTCTCCCATGGTCACTTTGGCCATATTGGCCTTTGGTGGGAGATTGTCGTTGGAGTTCGAGATCTGCAGAAGCACGCAAACAACACAAGGAAGAAGAAGAAGAAGCTTGGAGCAACACACAATACAGGATGTATTACCACTAGAATGTACAAAGATAAGTGACCCATTAGGGTTATAGGTGTATATACAAGCCGGGGAAAAAACCTCCTAAAGAGGGGAAAAGTGTCCCGGTGGTCTTAGTGTGTTCACACACATCACTACCTAAATATATCAATGAATCCCCCCTAGGAGTGACACGGTGAACAAGGAGCTGGCACTCATGTATAAGGAAGTGCCAAGCTATGTGGAATCAATCCACAAAAGGAAGTAAGCCCAAAGCTTTGCGGAAAGCTTCAAGCTTCTCCCTAGGCAAAGCCTTTGTGAAAAGGTTTGCAATGTTCTCCTGTGTGGGCACATATGCCAAATTGATCTCTCCAAAAGAGAACCTCTCCATGACATAATGATAGTGCACCTCAATGTGCTTAGTGCGAGCATGGAACACAGGGTTCCATGCAACTTCCAATGTGCTCTAATTGTTAATGAAGATGGTGGTGGCAGAAGAGTGACCAATACCCAAATCAGCCATAAGGCATCTAAGCTACACACACACAACAATCACTATGAAAGCTTCCCTATACTTAGCCTCACAATTGGAAGTGGCCGCAGTAGGTTACTTCTTGCTCAACGAAGATATGCATGAGCTACCAAGCATGAAGCAAAAACCACTAGTGGACACATAAGTGTCATAGAAACCAACCCAATCAGAGGAAGAAAAAGCATGTAAATATCACGGTAGTGACCCCCCCTTGGGATAAAACAATCCAAGTAGCCGAGTACCACTCAAGTAGCAAAAGATGCACTTAATCTCATGCCAACGCTTGACACCTCGGCAATGCATAAACCTGCTCATCTGTGAGACAACAAAGTGAATATCTGGCCGAGTAATGCATAAGTAAATCAAGCATCCAACAACCTGCTGGTAGAGAACAACATCAAATGCATCTCCAGCATCATGAAGACTCAACTGTTAACCTGTCTCCATAGGAGTGGCAATGGATTTACAGTCTTCAAGGCCAAAATGCTACAATAATGTGTCAGCATATTTTGTTTGACACAAAGCTATTCTGCCATCAACTTGCATAAATTGAATGCCCAAATAATGATGCAAATGCCCCAAATCTAACATCTCAAATGAGGCATGCAGATCAACCTTAAAATCAGCAATATGCTTCTCATGAGGACTAGTTAGCAGCATGTTATCAACATACACAACAATGATCAGAAGCACATCATTTGCATGCTTGACATATAAGGTGCTCTCAGTTGGACTATTCTCAAAACCATGTGCAATCAGATAGGCATGAATCTTTTCATACCAAGCACGTGGTGCTTGCTTCAAACTATATAATTTCTTTTTCAATCTCCCCACTTGGTTTTCATAATGGATGTGCATTCCAACCATGATGAGCTACAAGTGCATAGATGCTACAAACAGTAGTCCTTCAGCATGTAGGTGCAAAGGTCTCATTAAAATCAATGCCTCTTTCTTGCGCATAACCCTTTGCAACAAGCCAAGCCTTATACCTGTCAACTGTTCCATCATGCTTACACTTCAAATTGTAAAACCCTTTGCATAACCCTTTGCAACAAGCCAAGCCTTATACCTGTCAATTGTTCCATCATGCTTACATCATCACATGAAACGTGTAAAGGCTGAGAAGTTGCCTCATTAGGACTAGCACTAGACTATCCACTTGTAAAAAGAGATAGCAAAGTATCATACATTTCTTTGGAGCTAATAGATGTCTCCTTAGTACATGAAAGTAATGGCTGAATAATATCTTCCACAAAAACAACATCACGGCTAACCAAAATGCATTTAGTTTGTGGATGATATAGACGATAGCCTTTACTTTCCAAAATGTACCCAACAAAAATACATTTCACTGCTTTATCATCCAATCTCCTGTATTGTTGTCCAGGCACTAATGCATATGATAGACAACAAAAAACACGCAGGTGAGCAACAGATGGCTTGTGACCATGCCAAGCCTCATATGGAGTGATAGACTACAATGCTTTAGTGGGACACCTGTTAAGCACATATGCTGCTCACATAATAGCCTCAAGCTAGAAACTATGTGGGAAAGCTTGACTCTTGACCATACACCTCGCCATCTCAATGAGTGACCTATTCTTCCATTCAATAACTCCATTTTATTGAGGTGTATTCAGCACTGTACACTGTGTTTTATCACACATTCAATTAGAAATGCATTAAAGTCAGAAGACATATATTCCCCCCTCGATTAGAATGGAGAGTGCCCATTTTACATGCTAACAGATTTTCAGCCAGAACCAAAACTGATTGAAGCACATAAACACTTTGGACTGTCTGTGCATGTATGTGTTCAAGTGTGTGTTCCTATAGAGCTGTCTGTGCATGTATGTGTGAATGTGTTTTGTAGTATATATGCATCTATGTATGGCATGATGTTGAGTTTGTGTAAATCTGCATTTGTGTATATGGCCGTTTGTGTGTGTTGCTATCAAAGAAAGGTTTGTATGTTATACCATGATGGAAGCTGAAGGCCATTCCCTATATGGCTACAATGAGGAAGCTACTAATTGTTAGAAAAATATCGAGACATGATGGATATTCCCTATATGTCTACAATGAGGAAGCTACTAATTGTTAGAAAAATATTGAGACATGATGGTAGTTTCCCTGATGTTGTAGCCTTTTCTTGTGGCCTACAATCTTTTTGTGGAGTTGGAAGAGTTTATGAAGGATTTAAAATAAACATACATATTACTTCTAAAGGGTTAGAACAAGATACTCTTATTGGGAACACTCTAGTTGAAAAATATTTTAGGAATGGTCTTATTCCACATGCATTACAAACGTTTGAAAATCCTTTTAACAAAGATGTTGTTTCTTGGAATGTCTAATTGCAATATATTTTGAAAAAGATATAGCAAATGAAGGTCTTCAATGCCTTGAACATATGCAAGTGGAAGGCATCCTTAAAGGTTTTGTAGAATCTTGGACCTAACATCCTTGTGTGTGATGAGGCACACATGATCAAGGTAAAATATATATATGAGAAAAGTGCCAAAATAGAGAAGGATCTTGGGGAGCCTCAAGATTTCAAAATAGGTTCCAAAACTCAATTGAAAATGGAAAACATTATGATCCAATTGGTTATGATGTAAGGTGTATGAAGGAGCAATCTCATGTCTTGCATAAGCAATTGATGTGATTTTGTTCAAAGGAAAGGAGCAAGTATCATTGAAAATGAGCTTCCAAAGAAACTAGTTTATGTCATTTGAGTGAGGCTTTCTCTACTACAGGATGCGTTTGACAACAAATTCATTCAATACTTCTAGTTAACAAGTGAGCAAATTATGATGGCCTTAAAAAGTCATAAACCTCAATTTCCACCATATGATGTCATTGCAAAGGTATGTAATCACCTTGATCGTTTATTTACTATCAAAGAAGAAAAATATATGCTAACTGAAGACATCATGGATGCATTTTTCAATGAGGACATATTATCTAGTGATGATGACATTTTTGTGCTAAAAAAAGTCGATAAAAATGTTCAAACAAGAAGCTACGTGAAAACACATCCTAATGGCCTCAATCTAAATGCCAAAATTGATTAGTGTACATATTTAATTGAAATTCCTATAGTGACACTTGATTATAGTGGAAAACACGTTTTGCTACTTGACCTTTGTTGATATATTTAGGTAATGATGTGTGTGAACACTCTAGGACTGTCGGGGCACTTTTTTCCCTCTTTAGAAGGTTCCCCCCCCCCCCCCCTTGTATATATGTTTATTGGCCTAAGTGGGCTACTTATCTTTGTACATTCTAGTGGTAATACATTTAGTATTGTGTGTTGTGCTCCAAGCTTCTTCTTTCTCCGATTGTAGTCTCAGAATCGCACAAATTTTGGTGGGCATACTCAGCGTGTTTCCGAGCTTTTGTGCCAAAGGTATACACCAATTTTGGTTTGCCAATATAAGCATCTCAAATTTTGCTATAGGTCAGCAGAATTCGTCTGGGCAGTTCTACTCAACTTTTTGAGATACAGTCAATTTTCTACATCAAGGTATTTTGGCCACTGGCCATGGATGAAAGCAGTGATGTATTCCATATGTTGGCTGTTGAGGATAAGTTGAATGGTACCAACTACCTGTTATGGGCTTATATGATGCGACATGAATTGGTTGCAAAAGGACTGTGGAACATTGTGTAGGGTGTTGAAAAACGTCCTATCACACCTGCAATTGTTACAACTGCAGGTACTAAAGCTGATGTAGAAGGTGTCGAAGATGATGATATTCTGCATATTCCTATTCGTACTGCGATTTCTACTGCACCTATTGCAGAGGAAATTTGTTGGGATGGGAGAGATGCCCAGGCACATGCATTGATAGCTTTTTCTATCAAACATGCCATTATTCCTCACATACGCTCTTGTAGAATAGCTAAGGATGCTTGGGATAGACTTAAGGAATGCGGCTCGTGTTGCTTACCTTCGAAAAGAGTTGGACAGTGAGCACATGAATGAAGGTGATTCTATGGGCAATTTTCTAACAAAGATTAAAGACTTGAAGGAACCTTTGATTTCTACTGATGAGGCTATACTAGATAGCTCACTTGTGTAGACCGTTCTGAATGGTCTTCTTGATTTATATCAGAGTTTTGCTTCTACTCTTCAGTTGATGATGAAAGACAATCCAAATACCTTGTCATTTGAGGAGTTAGTCTCTGTTCTGTTGCAGGAGGATCCGTCCATGCAGAACATGTCCATTATGCATTTTGCAGATCAAGCTTTTCTGGCTAGTCAGAAGGGCAAAGGAAAATGGAGCTCCTCAATTAGTAAGCATAAATCTGCTAATTCCGCACAATCGATGAGGGAAGACAAAGATGAAAAGAAATCAGAAAAGCAAAAATTGTTTTGCAAGTACTATAAAGGAAATGATCATATCATAAAGAACTGTCCAAAACTGGCTGCTAAAGAGGCAAAGAAGAAAGAGGATGGAATGGTTGTTGCAGAAGCCTCTACACCAAAAACAGAGTCTGCTAATCTTGTGTAGGAAGAAGAATGGGCATTTACTACTGTTTGCAGTTTTGACCCATCTTCTCATGAGTAGTGCATGTCTGTAGTAGACTTAGATGTTTGGTACTTTGACAGTGGGGTGACCAAACATATTACCTCGCAGCATAGTTTCTTCACTTCACTCGATCTTGCCCCTATAGGGAATACTGTCACATGTGCCAACAACTCCTCTTATCCTGACATGGGACTTGGTAAGATCATTTTGACTATTGCTGATGGTAGTTCTTTCACTTTGTCAGATGCATTATTTGTGCCAAAGATAAAAAAGAATCTGTTATTAGTTTTTGCATTAGCCAAGATTGACTTGGTCGTGAAATTTGTTGATGACAGATGTACAATTCATGATCTGTCAAATGACGATGTTATTATTGCTTTTGGCATTTTATGTCGTGGGCTGTATAAGCTCATAGACTATGAAAGATCTGTGAATGATTCGGCATGTGCACTACATGATTCTCAGGCTATATCAGATGCAAAGCTTTGGCATGCACGCTTTGACCATCTCATTTTTGCTAGTTTGCTATGCCTGCAAAAATATGATATGGTGTCTTCTTTGCCCAAGCTCGAGGCACCCAAAAAACATGTATGTGAAGGTTGTATTTTGTGCAAAATGCAGCATTCCTCCTTTCCAAAAGATGGATCAGTTCGGGCTATGCAGAAATTGTAGCTTGTACATAGTGTTGTCTGTGGTCCTATGCAAACACCTTCTTTTGGAAATTATCTTTACTTCGTGAAGTTCATTGATGATTTTTCCAGCATGCATGGGTATATCCACTCAAAGAAAAGTCCGTAGTGTTGATGTGCTTCAAACAATTTTTGGTTTTGGCTGAAAATTTGTCAGCATGTAAAGTGGGCTCCCTCCATTCTGATCGAGGGGGGGAATATGTCTTCTGATTTTAATGCATTTCTGGTTGAACATGGGATAAAACATCAGTTTATAGTGCCATATACACCTTAATAGAATGGAGTTGCTGAACGAAAGAACATGTCACTCATGGAGATGGCAAGGTGTATGGTCAAGAGTCAGAGCTTACCACATAGTTTTTGGCTTGAGGCTGTTATGTGTGCTGCATATGTACTTAATAGGCATCCCACTAAAGCACTGCAGTCTATCACTCCATATGAGGCTTGGCATGATTGCAAGCCATCTGTTGCTCATCTACATGTTTTTGGTTGTCTGGCATATGCATTAGTGCCTGAACAACATCGTAGAAAATTGGATGATAAAGCAGTAAAATGTATTTTTGTTGGGTACAGTTCTGAAAGTAAAGGCTATCGTCTATATCATCCAGAGACTAAACGCATTCTGGTTAGCCGTGATGTTATTTTATGGAAGATGCTATTCAGCCATTGCTTTCATGTACTAAGGAGACATTTATTAGCTCAAAAGACATGTATGATACTTTTCTGCCTCTTTTTACAAGTGGACAGTCTAGTGCTAGTCCTAATGAGGCAACTTCTCAGACTTTGGAGGTTTCATGTGATGATGAAGATCATTCCATTTTTGATGCAGATTTACATGATGCACTTGTTGATGAGAGAGCTAATATTGAGCAGGCAAAGACTATGCCAAAATGGTTGGTGTAGATTTTGTGTGACAGCAAATTAGATGCATCTCTGTCATATCGTACTTGATTACGCTCTCATAGTGCCTCTTTTACATCAGATTGCTATGCTATGGCTGCATCTAGTCTCTGTGATGAGAATGAGCCTATTTTGTTTGATGAAGCAGAAAATTCAGATTATTGGATGGCTGCTATGCAATCTGAATATGATGCTATAATGAAGAGTGGTACTTGTTCTTTGTGTGACTTGCCTCCTAGCAAGAAGGCCATTGGCACTAAGTGGGTTTACAAGTTGAAGCATAAGCCTGATGGAATAGTTGATAGGTATAAGGCTAGGCTTGTTGCAAAGGGTTATGCGCAAGAAAGAGGCATTGATTTTGATGAGATCTTTGCACCTACATGCCATATGACTACTGTTCGGAGCATTTGTGCACTTGCAACCCATCATGGTTGGAATGTACATCAGCTGGACATTAAAACAAAATTTTTGAATGGTGACTTGCATGAAGAACTGTATGTTTTTCAGCCCCGGGGCTTTGTGTAGAAAGGGCATGAAAACCCGGTGTGCAGGTTAAAGAAGGCATTATATGGTTTAAAGCAAGCACCACGTGCTTGGTATGAGAAGATACATGCCTATCTAATTACACATGGTTTTGAGAACAGTCCAACTGAAAGCACCTTATATGTTAAGCGTGCTAATGATGTGCTTCTGATCATTGTTGTCTATGTTGATGCCACGCTTCTCACTGGTCCTATTGAGAAGCATATTGCTAATTTTAAGGCTGATTTGCATGCCTCATTTGAGATAATAGTTCAAGGACTAATTGCACAGTTGAGGAGCATGAAAATAGTCATTAATCACCATACATGAGTAGAGATGTATCAAGATACATAGTTGTCAATGCTATTACTACATTACATGCCGGTGATGAACTATTAGTGAATTATGGATGGCGTAGACCTCCAAGAGCACCTTTTAGCTAGAGAGAATAAAAATTTTCTATCCATATTTAATAAGTTATATACTTAATTTTATATTTAAAGTTTACTTTTTATTCATTTATGGAATACTAATGAATCTTATTTATATGTGTAGATTCCAACGTATGATGTTGATGATATTCCTCCACAACATTCACAATTACCAGTAAGACCTCATTTATCAGAAGCTTCCATGAGGAGGCTACACAAAAGGAATCTTGTGGAATATGCAAAGTTGAAAGATCTATATTCAAAAGACGATAAAGTACAAGATTTGTGTGACAATGAGGAAGATGATGACATGGCAAATTTTATTGAGGATTGGTATCAAAATGACAGTGAGAGCATTGATATTTCTAAAAATGAGAAATATCTTCGAGAGGAATGTCTAAATCATGTATATGAAGGAAGTCGTTTGACACGACTAAGTGCGAGCTTACTTATTCTCAATCTTCAAAATCGTTTTGGATGGAGTAATGTATCTGTTTCGACACTATTAAGGTATAATTTTCAATTTTCTATCTATTTATATATATATATATATATATACATAAATATATGTATAAATATACATGCATATATAAACATACACATAATATACATGAATGCATACACACATATAAACATACACACACATATAAACATACACACACATATAAACATACACACACATATACACACATTTTGAAGGATGGAAAAACAATTTTAAAGGATGGGCGAACAAAAAGTGTCCATTCAATGCAGGTTTTTATTCTTACTTTAGATAAGGTAAGAACAAGAACTTGAATTGAATGGACACTTTTTGTCTGCGCATCTTTTAAAACTATTAATGCATCTTTCAAAATATTCACGAAAAATTTGATTGTTTGGTTGGCAGGATACGATTGTTTGATTTGGAGGATATGAAGTATGTACCTTCATTGAATGATTTGTCGATTCTATCATATGTTCAGTTTGAAAGTGTGAGAAGCGGATTTATAATTGCTATTCAAAGAATTTGGCACTATTTATAGGCCATACAATGGTGACCTGGATGAATCGCATGCACAGAGGTTACTCAAAATAGTGCAATTTGATTATAATGGACTAGTGCCAACAGGATTCCTGGGGTATGCAGTAAACCTCTTGCATGTCAATGATGAGCATCTGAACTTTAGGATACAAAGTGGAAATCATGCTGGCTTGAGAGGATCACTTTTATACAGCTTGTTGAAAGAACTTCAGTGTCATAACACTGAAGTTCTTTCAACAAGCTGTATAAAAGTGATCCTCTCAAGCCAGCATGATTTCCACTTTGTATCCTAAAGTTCAGATGCTCATCATTGACATGCAAGAGGTTTACTGCATACCCCAGGAATCCTGCTGGCACTAGTCCATTATAATCAGGTTGCTCTATCTTGAGTAACCTCTATGCATGCGATTCATCAAGGTCACCATCGTATGGCCTATAAACAATGCCAAATTCTTTGAATAACAATTATAAACCCGCTTCTCACACTTTCAAACTAAACATATGATAGAATCGACAAATCATTCAATGAAGGTACATACTTCATATCCTCCAAAACAAACAATCGTATCCTGCCATCCAAAACAATCAAATTTTTCGCAAATATTTTGAAAGATGAACATAAGCATACACATATATAAATTTATATGCGTATATATGTATATTTATTTATTTACTTCTTTTAATATATCTTTTTTTGATAAACTTATAGGTTATTATCTGAAAATTTTTTACCAAGTTAGAATATTCTTCCTACCTCACATGATGAAATGAAGAAGATAATCAACAATCTTGGTATAGATTATCAATGTATACATGCATGTCCTAACGATTGTTTTTTATATAGAGGTGAATATGTAGACTCTTTGACATGTCCCAAATGTCAATCTCCTCGATATAAGGGCGAAGAAGGTAAAATCCCAAAAAAGGTATTGAGACATTTTCCATTGACTCCACGGATTAGAGATATGTTTCAATGCCCCAAATTATCAAGCTTTTGAATTGGGGACATGATCACAAAAGTACTGATGGAATAATCAGAATTCCACTTGATAGTGTTGCTTTTCAACATATTGATTCTACATGGTCTGAATTTGCACAAAATCCATAGAATCTAAAGTTAGGAGTTGCATTAGATGGCGTTAATCCATTCTCCATGAAATCCAGTAAATGGTCAACATGGCCAGTGGTAGTCATAAACTACAATCTTCCGCCATATCTTAGCATTAAAAAGGAACATTTAATGCTTTCACTTTTAATCCCAGACAAAAGACAAGTTAAAGATATGAATATATATCTTGCTCCTCTCATTGACGATCTCCAAGAGTTATGGAGAGGTATTAATGTCATTGATGTATCGAAAAGCATCAATGAAAGACATATTATAGTTCGTGGTATTGTGGCTTGGACTATTCATGATTTTCCAGGATATGGTGTTTCTTCAGGTATTGATGTAATTTTTTTATTCAATATGCATGTAAATAAATATGATTTAATCCAATTATATTTTTATCATTTTCATGATGCAGGAATATCTACTAAGGGTTATAAAGCTTGTCCATATTATGGTGATTGGTTGAGATCAATCTATAGTAAGAATCTCAACAAAAATATTTATCTTCGACACCGATGATTCTTGCCTGATGATCATCCATTAAGATCTAAAAGAGAAGAGATACATTTTAATGGAAAGCTTGAAACATGTCAGTGTCCAAAACCTATGACGCTTATGGATTGTTATTAAAAATGGATAGATGGACCTCTGATAGATCCAGAATCAGAAATCTTCAGTGATGATTCAGATAATGAGTATGTGAAGAGAGGTAAAGGAAAATTGGCACTCGTAGAGAACATATCAATATGTTATTCTTTGGAGTATTGGAAAGAGTTAAAAGTATGTCATCTTCTTGATCCTATGCATATATTAAAAAATATTGGTTATTCACTATGGCAGCATCTTCTTGGACTAAAAGATACCACAACATCAAGGAATGATTTGAAAGATAAAAAATCCAAACCAAAGTTATGGCCAGTTTTTGATAGACATCGACAAGAAACGACTTATGCACTTGCTCCTTGGGTACTTACAACAAAAGGGATACAGACTATCAACAATAGAATTCAATTGATTAAGACTCCTACAAGATATGGAGCATCTTTTCAAAACATGTTTACTATGGATGATAAGAGCTTATCTAGATTTAAGACCCATGAATGGCATAACTTTTTGAAACATATTTTACCTTTCGTTATCGATGGATGTACAATGAAAGGAGTACAAGATGTGATCTATCACCTTGGATCACTTATAAGGTAATTATGATACTTTTATATTTAATATGTATGAATATTGGATATCTTTTATTTTTTAATTAACTTCTTTATAATTGTTTTTATGATATGTATAGGTGGATTACATCCAAAGAGATTGACAAAAACTCGATTCCACAAAAAAAACGTGAATGCAAAGAGCTACTATGTTTGATATTTAGGTTCATTCATTAGTCCATCTTGTACATGAAATAGAGATTGCAGGTGTTGTCAACACTCGATGGATGTTTTGGGTCCAGCGATTTATGGGAATATTAAAAGGTTATGTGCGACAAAGAGCGAAACCAGAAGGATCCATGGCAAAGGGTTGGATGCTTGAAGAGTGCATGTATTACATTAGTGAGTACCTTGAAAGAGTTCATGCAGAAGCTCCACGTGCATGGACCAACGAGTCTTCTTCAAAAATAACAGATGAGGTATTATCAGGTAAGGGAGTTCAATTCTTATTTACATTTCAATAAAAAAATGATGTTTCTACTTTTGTAGCATATAATAGTGAATGCATGCAAGCATTCCTTAGCGAGTACGATGAACTTCAAGATCTCCGAAGGAAAAGGCGACAAAACAAAAGATATAGATGTAATCTTGATAATAATGAGATTACACATATATCTTCTTTCACGAATTGGCTATATAGTCGTTTGCAACGTGCCAACACAAATAATGAAGAAATCTCAGATGAGCAAAGAGAGTTAATGATAGGTTGTGAACGAAAGGTAATTTTATTAAAATAATATTTTATTTTTTTCATATATGTATATTAGTTTCTGTTTACTAATTGAATTTATTTTGCAGGCTCGAATGTTCACTAATATGTGGGCTTTTGGACAGCATATTAGAATCAAAGCCATTGATTCTTTACGTAAAACAGAGGATTCCAGTATTGTTGCTTCTTTCAAGCAACTATCACGTGCTAGCTCAAAAGACACGAACCTTATAGATAGGGAACTTGGTTACGTAGGAACTATTGTTGGTATCTACAAACTTTCATTTCGTACATTCAAACAGGTAGAAAAAAGTTTATATTTTTTATGATAGAGTTAGTTATTTTTTAAAGCACCTAATAATGGGTTTTTGTTGTTATATATTTTGATAGGTCATTTTGAAGGTTGACTGGTTTCGAGCTGAGTATAAAGGTAGTAATTCCACATTAAGAAAGGAATTATCTGGGTTTTGGGCAATTGATTCTTCCAAGGTAATGCGATCTACTAAAGAACCATATATTCTTCCTAGGCATATTGAACAACCATTTTTTTATAAAAACCAAGATGCTCATCCTTGGTGGCAAGTCATTCATGTGCAACCTAGAGGTAGGTCATTGTTTGAACAGTTTATTGTTAGAGAGATCGAAGAAAGTCCTCTTGATGATTCATCATCAGATATTGATACATCAACATTTGAAATAGAAATTAGAATCATTATAAGTGATAATGATACTAATCTTTTTGATGAAGAGGATAATTCTCTACATGCTGATTCTACTGATGAGGAAGAGGAATTACCAGAAATAGATATTAATCCATCAATAGATGATGTGATTCATGAGAACATAGATTTAACAATAGAAGAAATAAATGAAATCAATAAGGATAATGAAGATGAGACTATATTGATGTCTTACCAAAATGATGGCAATAATGAAAACATATGAGGAGATTAGATAGTAAATTCTACTCTAGTTATCGAACAAAACTTTAAGCTTCTGAATGGATATCAGATAATAGATTTTTTTATTAACTTGAATAATGATGAATCCTACTAGAGAGATGAAATCATGTTCTTTTAAGTTAGAACATGAAGCTCGGGGTATGCCTAATTATTTTATATATAGCTTTATCTTTGAGGAGCAAATTTTTATCATGTATGTATGCATATGTGTGTGTATTCATGTGTATTATATGTATACATATGTTAGTATGCATATATATGTATTTCATGTATATGTATGTGTTTGCATGTGTGAGATATATGTATACATGTGTTAAATATGCATATGTGTATATACATATGCATTTATGTAAAATATTCATGTATTCATGTAATATATGCAAGTGTTTATAATTGTGTACATGTATATATGTATATGTGTCTATGTGTAAATATGTACATGTAAATATGTATGCATGTATATGTATGTTTATGTGTGCATGTAGGCATGTATATGTGATGTGTACATGTATATATGTATATATGTCTATGTGTAAATGTGTACATGTAAATATGTATGCATGTATATATATATATATTTATGTGTGCATTTAGGCATGTATGTGTGATGCATAATATATCTACTCCATTTTATATTTATGTATGTGTATCTACATAATGTGTATATATCTTTATATATATTATGATCCTCATTGATTCGAGTAGCTATATATAGAGGCATAAGGTTGGGAGGAGAGACACTTCTATAGTAGGACGTCGGAGGAATAGATGCAATGTGTACATATACTTCAAACATATGGCTAAAAGGTTGAATTAGAGTTTTTAAATTAAGGGTTTTAAAACCCTAATATCGAGATTAGTGTTTTCAATTTAGGATTTTTGAAATAGGATTTATTTATTTATTTATGCGTATGCATGTGTTGTGTATGTATGTGTATCTATATGTGCATCTGCATGTGTTGTGTGTGTGTATATATGCATGTGTATTAACTGCATGCATATGTATGTGTGTGTAAAAATGTGCATGTATGTGTGTGTATGTATAAATGTGCATGTGTGTATATGTGTGTAAATGTGCATGTATGATGTATATGTGTGTGAATGTGTGTATTTGTACCTCTAATCTCACTCTTTTCTCTCTCTCTCTCTCATATACATACATACATGCATAAACACACATACTCATATCCACGTATATATACATAAAAGCAGTGCATACCGTGCATTATCGCGACGATGAGCCATAAGTGTCTGCATCTCTTTTAGACACCACTTAAGCGACCATCTTGTCCCAAACTTTGTCTCAAGTGAACTAAGTACGTATTTTTTATCCCTCTCATCATGCTCACTACAAAAATAAAAAGAATAATGTAGATAAAACATAAGATATTTATTTCAATTTATATGTAAAATTTTTACTTACTTCCACGGTAAGTGGTCAAGGTGCAGGTAAGAGTCGCATAGTGCCCGCATTCTTCTCTTGAACTCCAATCCATTCCCTATGTACACAATGTTCCCCTCTGGCTCTATATCGCACTCTAGTCCTAAGGTGCCAATAAAGGCTTGTATAATCATATTTCACGTGGGCAATAGGACTCAACATTTTGGCAATCCCGCTAGGGAGTTGGCTTGGCACTCCTCATAGAGTCGTGCCACGAGTACGCTCGGTGCCCCAATTGTGCGGCACAGCCCGTCGGGCCAGATTGAGTGCGTTGGCCTAGGTAGAAAGATGTCGCAAAGAATGCAAGTCAGGGACTTTCAACAGGTTGGCCCGAGGTTGATGAATCTTGGATGGACTAGAAATCAAAACGGGTTTGGACACCTGATGACGAATCGTGTATACGAATGCCACCGGATGGGCCCAATTTCAAACCTCGTTAGGTGTTGGTGCTGTGAGAAAGTTGGGCACATTAGAAAGTTTTGCCCTCGTGTGTCTAGTCCCTTGGACTTTGTCTCTAGATGTGTAGAATGCGGGAAAAAGAGGCTATGCGAGCACGTGTGTGGCTCAAAAGAGGTGATTGACGTAAAGGTCGCAACGAATGAAACGAATAGGTGTTTATCCTCTTTGTATGTGGAAGTTGACATGAGTGGAGTCGCTTCGTCGACGGGGACTACAAGAGTGAATGGAAACACGGATAGGGAATCCCAAAATCAAGCTTTGATGGAACTCATAAAGAGCTAAAATGTCAAGTCAATTTGCTTGGGGTAGAGTAGGATAGCGAGAGGACCAAAGTAGAAAAGTTGGAGAAAAGTGAAGCAAGATTAGGAGAGGTTGTCGCAAAGTGTGTAGAACAGTTGCAAGACGTGGAGAATAGAAATAACGAGTTGAAAGCGAACAAGAGCTTGAGGGAAGGCCTTGCGAGGTCTGAGCATGAAAACGTGGTCTTAGACCTAAGAACCCGCTTGATGATAGCCGATTGCCATAGCGTTGCGATCGAGGAGGATACCCCTAAATATGATGATGACTTGGCATAGAGAGTCAACCGAATGGAAAAGGAAATGGAGAAATTGCAAGAGATTACTGGTAGATATGATGACCAAGTGGATAAGGTAGCTGAAGAGTTTCACCTAGAATTAGAAAGAATGAAAAGTGCCCAGGCAGAGAGTGATGAGAAAGTGAGACGAGTAGAGAAAGAGAATGCAAGGCTGAGTAGTAAGCTCGGTAGGTGGATGAATCAGAAAGATGACGAGACGCGAGGGTAGTTGGAGGACCCGAGAGTGGGTAGAATAGAAGAAGAACTAAAAGCAATGTTGGACAAGTTAGAGGCGATAGGAGTGGAGTTAGAAAAGGCGAAGGAGTTGTCAAAAAAGGTGGATGATGTGGAAGTAGAAAATATGAGTAGAATCTCAGAGGAGAGGTCGATTCGAGAAGAGGTTGAAAAGTTGTCTATCCAAGTCGGGAGGACGTTCCCCTCGAAACAGAAAGAAAGATGAGTCATTTAGAAGAGGAGAGGAAGAAAATGTGGGTTCGGTCTCATCAAGTGGATGATGAGATTTTTCGACTCCAAGGCAGTGATGAGCGAAACAAAGGAGGGATAAGGGACTTAGCGGTGAAGCTTGAGGCATTGAGGAGTGTAGTAATGAATGGTGTCCTTCCAGACCGTATCACCTGGCTTAAGGACAATATCAGCAAGTTGTTGAATCATGTGGAATCTTTGCAAAGCAGAGGTTGGAGGTGAAAGAGCAATCGACGAGGTGATGGATGTCGATAGGGACCGCTTAGGTCTGATTAGAGTTTGCTTTGTCAGGATTGCAAGTTGGAGATGTGAGGATGGACAGATCGAGTGTGTTGTACATTTAGGAACTGAAGTGACACTTTTTGAGGTTTTAGGTTGACGAGGTAGTTAGTGTGTGCGGATTCCGAGAGGAAAAGTTAACCATGGCATTAGTGGTCGGATTTTGGCTTGAGTAGCAATAGAGAGGAGATGTGTTTCATCCGGATGTCCAGGGAGGGATGTACGTGTGTGTGTCGTGATTGGTTGGGTTGGGAAAAGGGCCTTTCTTTTGTCTCCTAATTCTCGAGACTTTGAAAAGAAAAACAAGAAAGAAATAATTGTGTATATGTGTGTGTGTTGTCGGTGCGCTGCAGTGGGCTAGTAGGCGGGTGGAACAACCTTGATCGGGTGATCGAGGCCATGAGCCGATGCTAGTTTTGCTGTAGGCCCTACCTCTATGTGGCTATGTGCCTATGTGGGCCGATAGGCGGGTGGAGTCCCTTTGGTCGGATGGTCAAAGCCATGAGCTGACGTCAGTTTCGCATAGGGCTAGCATTGTGCATCGCACGTAAATAAATTAAAAAAAAGAGAAGAAAAAAATAGAGAAAAACTTCCTCGCTCGAGGGGGGACAAAAGAGAGGCAAGAGAGCATGATGCTCAGATGGGAATATCTGTATGTGTTGTGGGGATATGGGAATGTGTGGACTTGTGATGAGGCATGTCGAATCGAAGCTTAAGCTCAGCTAGGGTTTTGGCTGTGATGTGTCTGTGGAAGACTTGGACTTGAGGGATCCAAGCGTGCTAGTTGCTTTGTTCGTCTGCGAACTCTTAGGAAGTGTTTAGTTTGGCTCTTAGGTGGTATGGCAACTTGAGAAGTCCTGAATCACGTTGATGATGAGTGGTCCTCTCAAGGTGAGCTTGTGTTAGGCTTGAGTGGTCCTTGTCGTGTGTCCATCATTTTTAAGGAGGTGTGGTGCTAACCTAGCATGGAGTTTAGTTGAAAAGCGAAAAAAAACAAAGAGTCGATGAAAAGGAAAGCGGGGAGTGGAAACCCTAGGTAGAAGGGGAATGAAAAATCAGCGAGTGAACTCGGTAAGAAATGAGAAAAAGGAATCAGGATAGCGATTGTGTGGTCGGGAAGAGTATAAAAAATTGAAGTGGGGAATGTTTTTGATCATATATGGTTTTTTTTAGAACTAGGTTGAGTATGCGTGGGGAATAGGAGATTCGTGAGGTATTGATTGAATAGCTGAGAAGAGTGTTGGGAAGGAAATGTGGTTCCACTTTTTGTTTGCATGGGGATGTCATGACGAGAATGCATGTGTGATGTGAGTGATGTGCGTGTGCTCTTTCCATTCGAACGTTATGTTTGATTAAAAAGTGGTCTAATATGTTTGATGAGTTTTAGACAGGTGGACATGATAGGTGAAGATGCGAAACGGCATACAAAGTTGGTAAGTGAAGTGACTGATTTTTGATGACTAATGGATGTTGATTTAGTGTGGTTGTAGGTACGCTAGTGGAAAGAGATAGAATAAGTATGAGGTATGAATGTGCATTGATGCATTGTCGATGACTTGAATGGTTTGCGTGTAGGTGCTAATTGGCTCGTCAAGGACGACCTTGCAAGCAGAAGGGGGGAATATGTTGACCCAGGAATCGCCTGATCTCGCTTGGATTTATGCATGGCGGTGGGGATTTGTTTTTTCAAAGAAAAAATATGTGTGTCACCGAATATTCTTGGGGATTTGTTTTTATGAATGTGCAGGAGACTTAAGGAAGATGGAAGTGGAGTAAAAGGGGATTAATTCCTCTTGGTAGATAGGTACCAAAAGGAGGATCGGCAGGTGTCACTCAAGGGTGATGGTCTATTGGTTTTGGGCAGGGAAGTTTATTCTTATCTTTGGAAATTGGGGCCGCCGACTGCGCACATGTTGGGGGAGGGTAGGCCTCTTTAATGCATCCATGGGGAAAAGGTTATGTTTTTTGTGTGTGGTTTTGTGTGTGCTGGTTTTGGCAGAGAAGGGGGAGTCTGGGAGGGAGCCCATCTGGGGAGAGAAAGGTGAAAAGTCGGGGGGAACTCACACTTTCCCTTCTCTCTCTCTCTCTGTGTGTTTTTTGGCTTTTTTTCCGAGTGTGCAGATGTGCAGGTGTCAAAGGGAAGAACCGATGGGGGAGTTCTTTTGGGATGTGCACAAAGAAGAAAGCAGGGAGCACTGAAGAGGGGGGCATCGAGTATCAAAAGAGGGGAATCATGTGCCAAAGAGGGCTTCAACAGGAGGGGTGAAGCAAAAAAGAGCTCACGAGGATTAGTTTTTTACAAAGTACTCAGAGAAGCTAGCAAGTATCTATATTCGAATTAAAGAGAGGAAGGGCAGCAGGATGGCTATCTGTTCGATGTTGCTCGAACGTGGTAGAACACGAAGGATCAAGCTTCGAGGGGGCTCATAGGCAGATATACTTCCTTGTCCTGCTGCGGAGGAGATGCGTTAAGAATGAGCAGAGGTGCACCGTGAGGTAAAAACTTGATTCTCGACGACAATTGAAGAAGGGAAAGCGGTCATTGCAGAGTAGCTCAAAGAAGGAGGGACCAAACGGTCGACTCAGAGGAGGTGTTCTCAGAAAGGGGGAGTTGTTTTTTTTCTTCTTCGTTTTTGGGGTTTTAGGGTTGCGCAAGGAGAAGGGAGGCATCGAGGCTCTGCTGGGTTGTCAAGAGACAGTGTGAGTGGGCGCTCTCTCACATGAAAAAAGGAAGCGACAGTGAAGAAGATTGATCAATAAAGGCAGTCAGGTGTGAGCTTGGTGATTGAGAGGAGAGCTCGGGCACTAGCAAATCACTAGCAAATCACTAAGGAGAATGGTGGGGGTCACGGCTATCTTTCCTGTCCTTTGTTGGGGGTGTGGCCCATAGTGACCGAAAGGAAAGAGAGGTTTCTCGAAGAGTTCTTTTATATTCTGGCTCTCAGTGATTGAGAGAGGGGCTTCAATAGGTGTCGAAAGAGAGTTTTGAGAAGGCGGACAAGGCTTCAACTCTCTGAGGGTTCTTCCACATCTTCTGCTGTTTCTTGGTGTGACCAAATCAGGAGGAGTGAAATAATGAAAAGATCTACTAACATTACAACTACTTTGTCCAAAGATCCATACACAGGATTCAGGCGTGAAGGGCTGCGTATGAGCTCGCGAGGACCAGGTTGATTTTCTTCCTATCATAATACGAAGGGCATCACGTGCAGGCCATCGAAGGGGATGTTATCATAAACCTGAAGGGTGATGGGAGTAAAGTCTGCACAAAAGAGGCCATGTTGAAAGAGAGAGAGGAGCAAAAATGCAAAGTGCTCTTCTGAAGAACCTTGGAGAATGATGATGCAAGGCCTTTGGTGAAGAGGCGACTGCACAGGGAGCATGAGAGATGTAGTCCAGGCTGCTGTGTGGATGCAACTGCATCGTTATGAATGAGATCACTGGTTGAGGGAGGACTCGAGCATGGAAGTGCACATCAAGGTCAACACAATCCAAAGATGCTTGAGAAGATTTGGCAAAGTTGCATTCGTATGCAGTCCTCACTAAATGGTAATCATTTTCAGGTCTGTCCGCGTTTAGTTCTTTATGACATGAATGGTTTTCCTTTCACAAAGTAAAGTCTCATGAATTTAGCGAAGTATCCAAACTCTAATTAAAAGAGAAAACAGCAAAAAGAAAGAACGAGACACGTCTTCCTGAATGTGTGATTCGGTTGAAGGACTCAACTTACGAAGATTGAGTGAGAGAATTTGATGTGTTTAATTCCACAGTAGTTCAAAAGCTCACACTATGATGTGCTCAGATGTGTTATGATTTAAGTGAAATGGATCCCATTTGTGTAGTCTAAAAAATACAAAAAGCTGAATGAATGCCAACATATCACCTTGTGTTGCAAAGAAGGATTGCTACTCTATGATCTTGCATATAACATCTTATGTCATATTATGGATGCACACTCTTAAGTGAGGTGGCATAGATGCCACATGGCATCACTAAGGGCATTATGCCCATTTGGTAGAAGGGGGAGAGAGCAATCTCTATGATTAGAGAGAATCATAGAGATTATTAAAACTACACTTAGTAGTAGTTTTGAGGGCTCTCACACTATCTCTCAAGAGAGAACATAAGAAGTGGTCGGGCGCGGCTGGGAGGAGAACCGAAGAGAACACTCTGTGTGATGATTGCGAAGAGGGAGCAACTTCGGAAATTGCCATTCAAAAAGTGGTTTATGTTATAATCTTCAAGACTGCCACTCAAGATCATACTTTGCATTGTTTTTTATATGGTATTGTAGGATAGGCCCTACAGTAAGACATACTTTTCTCGCTTATGATGTGGCATGAAAGAACATGTTTCCAAACCAACGATGTCTTGCATACAAGGCATGAATAGCTTAGATGTTTTAAATCGTATCTTTATGCAGCTCACAATGTACATCCCAGGCCAAGGTGAATTGATTTCATTTGATCCCTTCCCCTGAATGCGAAAAAAAGTAATAATAATAACAACAAATAAAGAAAGAAACATTTGATTGATTTTCAAAGGTGAACTTTTGTATGTTGGATATATCTGAAGAACGAGAAGACACATAAATCAATGCATATAGGAACGGCAAATGAAAGCAGTTGCATGTGGTGCTCCTCGACTGTTGCTTTTTTATTGTTCGAAGTTCCAGGGGGGAAGGAAGAGCTAGTGTGCATGTGTGGTTAAAAGAGCAAAAGGAGGGGGAAAAAAGGGGTAAGCAAGAAAGTGTGCATGTGGGTGTATGCGAGTGTGTGAGTCAGTTGATACATGTGTGGGAAAGTGAAAGAGAAAAAGAAGGTGAGGAGGAGGGAAAGAGATCGAGAGAGTGTGTGTGTGGGAGCAAGTGTGGGCATGTGAGAGTATGGTCAATTACATGTGTATAGATGTATGCTTGAATGGAAGCGAGCTTGGAAGAGTGAGCATGTAGGTACGAGTGTGTGCGAGGTAGTGGGAGAAGTGCACGAAAGTATCAAGTGGAGATACGATTGTGGCCTCTAGGTAACCTAAGTGGGCTGATTCCGAGGGGTTTGAACAAAATAAAGGCTTGTATAATCATATTTCGCATGGGCAATAGGACTCAACATGCACACAAGTCAAATCAAAGCTATGCTCTACTCAGGTTATATATTGAGCCACTGAGGGTTAAAAATTGTTGCCAATCAATTTCTATTGTATTATTAAGTGGGATGTCCTTTTTCTCCTCTTCTGATAACATATAAACTGGCAAGTATAATGCAGGTACTATCATAACGTCAAGGCTTCAAAACCAAAAAATATATGCAGCTTAAGCCTGAAAACTTTGGAATACAATCGTGGGAAACAAATTTTTCGCATCATTGGATTTATAATTTTTTATTTAACTACAAATTGTGCACTACATAGTTGGTCTTCTATTGATCTTCCATACCTCACACACACAAAATGCAATATCAACGTCTAAGCATGATTTCTACCATGAATGGGTCAACCAATGCCCATATGGCTTTTGTCATTTGCTATGTACACTTTCAATACTTCATTCCCCTAGACAATCCTGTGTGAATAAATGGATGCACATATATATATATACATACACTTAACCTATTGCCCTGTTATATGGAGTAACCCCTAAGAAGAGGTGTGAACCACCTCTTAGCTTTGTAATTAGATGGGCTCACACATGAGTGCCATGTGGCACCCATGTCTGAAGCCATGTGGGGGGAGCTCACTTCTTTAGAGAGTGAGAGAGTAAATACAAAAGAACCACGCGGCTGGGCAGAAAATCCATACTTCGATCTCCGTGTATTGACTCACGTATTCAGTCGGTGCTCCCTTCAACCTCGAGTAGAGTGCAGAGCAAAAGCTCCTAAAAATAGGAGGTTCATTGGAGCCACACCCAAGATTTGGTATCAGAGCCGGACAGCGCCAACAGATGCCGCACGCACGAAAGTAACTGACGAGACATGCCACAGGCGGGCGCCTGATCAGTCCACAATAGTAGCCCACGTTGGGGCCTCTTTTTCCTCCCCTCCTCTCTTGTTGGAGAAGGTATCAATTGAATCTTCTATATATACTAGAGTTCCCAGCGGATTTCTTCTGCATATGGGATAAATGGCTCCATCGACGACCATTCTAAGTTTTTTTTCGAAATCATCAACAAGGTTAAACTTGCAAGTGGAAAAACTCGATTTTCCTTTGATTTTCGGGGAATACAATCTATGAATTGGATATAGATTTTTGAAGAATAATGATGTATTTATGTATTATGGGCTGTGGAGATGGGTTTTGGGTCATGGGATTTTCTTGAAAAGCTTCAGTCCTTCAGTTTTGAGCTCTTCAAACTCTCTACTTCAAGAAGGTTAGCATTTTTACTTCCCATCAGTGACATACCCGACTTCTCCACACCATAGCTTCCTCATACTATATCGGATTTCAAAAATCTTGGTCACGTTTCCAAGCTACATTCCTAAGTTTTGGTTAGGAATCATCGATGTTGGATTTGGAATAGATTTGCCCCACCAACATCTCTTTGCAGCACTTCAGCAGGAACTAGGCGGCCACTTCCGGGCCTAGTTTTTCGTCATCCGGACTCCAACTCCATTTTTTTCACTTGGGATAGTCTCAAATTCTTGAAGTACAGGTGCTGGGCAGCAAGTTATGGACTGGTGAGGATTGTTACATCTCTGAAATTTCTCAGTTTTCCCGATTGGGCCTATTCGCACGTGCTTTTGGTGCTATTTTGGATGGTTTATGATGTTTAGAACCTCCCCGGACCAACGGGACATTTCCAATTTTCTTTTGGGCCTGGCGAGGATTCAAAATCAGCAACTTGAAGCATCAAAGACCACTTGGATTTCGCTTCTGTAGCTCTACTTTGTAATAGGGAAGTGCTCTTGTGATATATTTCTCTTCTTCTTGCATATTTGAACTTTACTTCCATTCACTTTCATACACTCTAGTTAGCAAACGGGGGAAGGGAACTTAAACATGGAAACTAAAGGCAAACAAGTAGTTGAAACCACTTCTCCACCTAAAGAGCAACTAGAGGATCCTGATGCTAGAATGGAAGAAGTAGAATTAGGGCAAGAAATAGAAGAGAACTTAGGAGAGAAAGAGCCTTCACAGGAAGAGTACACTTATGAAGAGCTTATAGATGAATTTGTCACTCGTGACCAATTCATAGGCTTGAAAGAACAAACCCTTAAACTAGAGAAAGATCTGGGTAGCATCACTTCTCTTATACAACAGCTTAAGTCTCAAATGATCTCACTTGAGACTAGTATCACCTCCTTCCTAGCTAGAAAGGAAAGAGAGACTCCTCCTATTCCTTTAGAGCTCACTAGGAAAGATACTTCTCTTCCTAGTAAGCATAAAGGAGAGAGCTCTAGGGAAGCTCCCCTCCTGAAAGACCTAAAGCCACCTACCTTTACGGGGGATGACCGAGACAGGAACAAGGATGCAATCTACACTTTTTTACAAAAGTGGCATGATTTGCATCAATTGAAGGGCACCCCACCTGAGTATCGTGTGCTAGAGGCGAGTCTCTCCCTCAGCCCGCGTGCTTATAAGTGGTGGATGAGTCTTAAGGAGGTGAACTCTATCCCTACTGACTGGACTCAGTTTGAGAATCTTTTTCTAAAAGAGTTTCTTCCTGAGAATGAGGAGGAGAGGAATTGGGATGAGTGGGATAGGATTACATAGAGAGGTAGGCCTCTTTCGGTCTACCTATCCCACTATAGAGAGATTATTTTGAAACTTAAGGGTTAGATGATTTTCAGAAGACCAGAGGGTTTGTTAGGGGCTTAGACAAAGCCATAAAGAGGGAAGTCAGAAGGAATGCGCCTAAGACGTTTGAGGAGGCGATCAAATATGCACCCATATATGAGGACCATAACCATCCTCAGTATACTCCTATGGAGACGGATCAGCCCCTCAAGCCTCTTAGTACGACTAAATTCAAGAAGAAGTTGCCTTTTGGGAAAAACAAAGTTTTTATTAAAAACCAAAGATCACAATGGCCTAGGCTATCCACAGACCAGTTTGAGAAGGTGCCTATCCCCTAGCCATTCACAGTGGAATTATCCACTCAAGAAAGGGGAAGAAAAGAAGAAGGGACCAGAGTCTAGTACGGCCCCCAAAAAGGGCAAAAAGGCGGTCCACCTAGTGCAGACCCTTCCTATTCATGGCAGCTCTAGCTGCAAGGGAGTGGAGGTGATGCACGAGGATATAGAGCACACCTGTTGTTTGACTCAGTCATTGTGGTCACCGCAGTTTGGACCACATAACTTAGTTAAGCTACATGGTAGTGTATACGGGACCAGGGTGCGGGTCATGATAGATGATTCTGCCACTCATAATTTCATAAACTATGCTTTGGTCAAGAAATTAAAGATTCCCCAGCAGCCTAGTGCACATAAATACATTGTATCTATGATGTAAGGGCAAGATAAAAGAATATGGGATACTATGGTATCCAATTTGGAAGTCAAGATGCAGGACTATACGGATTATATGGACTTCCAAATTATGAATATGGAGAGGACAGATCTAGTCTTAGGAAGAGAGCGGCTATGGGGGTTGGGAGATACACTTAAACGCAGCTATCAAAATAACACACCCGAATTTGAAAAGAATGGAAGTAAAGTTTATATTCAGGGAGAGAGAGATGTACCTAGTGCACCTCTCATTTCTTCACTAGAGCTGTATAGTCTCTGTTATTCTCAGCATGTACAGGACATGTTTTATTGTATAGTCATGATATGCAGCATTGTACAGAAAGCTCATCTGATGTATATTTTCATGCTATGAATGTAAATATGAACAGGACTTTCTACTATTCTTTTTTGCAAGAGTGTGTGGTTAAAAGTTTTAAGGATCTTATGTTTGAGTATAAAGATGTTTTTCCCACTGACTTACCTAGAGGGCTACCACCTGAGAGAGGGGACATTGACCATGCCATAGAGGTTGTTACTAACACTAACCCTATTTGTAGACCACCTTATAGGCTTAGTGTTTCTCAGCATGAGGAGGTTGAGAAGCAATTGCAGGATTATTTAGATAAGGGCTTCATCAAACCTAGTAACTCACCATGGGCATTGCCAATGCTCCTAGTTAAAAAGAAAGATGGATTCATGAGACTATGTATAGATTATAGAGCACTTAATAAGGTAACTATCAAAAATAGGTTTCCAATGCTTAGATTGGAAGACCTATTTGATCAGTTACATCAAGCTAGGTATTTTACCAAGCTTGACCTTAGATCAGGATATCATCAGATCAGGATTAGGGCAGACGATGTCCCTAAGACTGCATTTAGGACTAGATATGGGCTCTATGAGTTTTTGGTGATGCCTTTTGGTCTCACCAATGCTCCTGCCACTTTCATGAAACTCATGAATAGTGTTTTAGGGCCTTATCTATGACACTTTGTGGTAGACTTTTTGGATGACATTCTGATCTATAGTGTATCAAAAGAACAACACTTGGAACACTTGAGGAAAATATTTCAAGTGCTAAGGGAAAATTCACTCTTTGCTAAGGAATCAAAGTGTGAATTTTTCAAGACAGAGGTTCGATACCTTGGGCATATAGTCTCCCAGGATGGAATCCAGATGGATCCTGAAAAAGTAAGGGCTATTATGGAATGGCCACATCCACGGAACTTGGAAGAACTGTAGATCTTCCTAGGTTTATCAGGTTTCTATCGAAGATTCATTAAGAACTATGCCAAAAATTGCTGTCCCGATGACGGAACAACTTAAAGGGAAAGGGAAAGCCTTTCGTTGGGGAGACGAACAAAAGCAAAGTATGGAGAAGTTGAAAGTAGCAATTGCTACAGCTCCACTTTTACATATAGCAGATCCCAACAAACCATTTGTGGTTGAGACTGATGCGAGTGACTTTGCCATAGGAGCGGTTTTAGTACAGGATGGTCGACCAGTAGCTTTTGAGAGCAAGAAACTAGAACCGGCTCAAAAGAATTACTCCGTCTATGAGAAGGAGTTGTATGCAATTGTCCATGCTTTGAAGAAGTGGCGTCATTATTTATATGGTGCCAAAGTTACGATAGTTTTTGATCAAGAGAGCATTAAGTGGCTCTCTAATCAAACAGACCTTAAAGGTTGTAAGGCCCGATGGGAAAAGACCCTTCAGGAGTTTGATTATGAGCTTAGGTATAGGAAGGGAAAGTTTAATGTAGTGGCTGATTCACTTAGCCGCATGCCTATGCTTAATGGACTGAGTTTTACTCAGATCACTAGCGAGCTACTTGAGTCCCTTAGAGGAAAATGTAGGCTTGATCCTGCATATTCCGAGATTTGGGAAGCCATAGAGAATGGGGATCGTGATATACGGGTTTCTAGTGAGGATGGAGTATCGTACTCAAGAAGGATTCAAGTGGAAGAATTACAGTGTCCATGATGGATATCTGTTATACAAAGGTAAGGTATGTGTCCCTAGAGATCTTGAGATGAGACGGCATATTTTATATGAGTGTCATGACACACCTAGTGCGGGACACCTAGGAGTTAACAAGACTTATGATCTTGTTAAGAGGCAGTTTTATTGGCCTGGACTTCATAAGGATGTCCTAGAGTATGTGCTTAAGTGCAAAAAATGCCAGGTCAACAAAGCTGAGAGGTTGAGGATTGGAGGACTACTCCACCCATTGGATATTCCTAATGGGAAGTGGGAGAGTATCTCCATGGACTTTATAGTCGGTTTACCTAAGACACAGAGAGGGCATGACTCGGTCTGGGTAATTGTGGATAGGTTAACCAAAATGGCTAGGTTTATTCCAACACGTACTACAGTGAAGACACCAGAGTTGGCTAGACTTTTTGTGGAGAACCTATACTGGTTATATGGTCTTCCTTTAGACATAGTTTCTCATTGGGATAGAAAGTTTACTAGCCACTTTTGGAGAGCAGTCTTCAAAAGGTTGGATACGAGACTTAGCATGAGTACGGCCGAGCATCCACAGTCGGATGGGCAAACGGAGAGGGTTAACCAAATCCTAGAGGATATGCTTCGAGCATATGTAAATGAAAGGCAAACTAATTGGGAAGAGTACTTACCTATAGTAGAGTTTGCATATAACAGTGCCAAGCACTCTTCCACTAGGCATAGTCCATTTATGCTTATGTATGGGTTTCAGCCAAGAGCTCCTTATGCAGTAGGTTTGCAGAATGAAAAAGTTCAAGTTGCAAAGGATTTCTTGGAAGAAATGAACGATATGCTTAGGCTTGCTAAGGACAGCATTAGGAGAGCTCACGATAGAGCTAGAGCCTATGCTGACCCTCAAAGGAGAGATATCAACTTTGAGGTAGGAGAGCAGGTCTATCTTAGAGTTCCATCTAGATCTGAAACCATGAAGATGGGACGTTGTCCAAAACTATCTCCTAGGTATTGTGGACCTTTCCAAATACTTAAGAGAATAGGAAAGATGGCTTACCAGATCCAACTTCCAGAGAATAGTCAAATCCATCCAATTTTTCATGTTAGCCGGCTTAAGAAAAGGCTAGGTGAATCTGACAACCTCGTTCCAGATAGTGAGGTAGTAGAGCCTATTTCTGTTCAATCTATTCCACATGAATTTGAGAGCATACTACGTACTCGAGAGAAATGAACAAGAAGTCACTTGTATAAAGAGTGTCTAGTAAAGTGGAAAGATAGTTCAGAAGATAGTGCCACATGGGAGCGAGTTAGCACTCTTCAGAGACGGTTTCCTAGTTTTAGTTTACCTTCCCAAGAGTTTACTTAAGGGAAGGATATGGGGAAACAACACGGAGACAGGACCATGTATTTTTATACATGGGGATATAGTGGGAGTGGTGATTCTATTATTTCTCTCTTTCTTTCAGACCTTCCAATACCATTTTTGAGGACAAAAATGGAACTAAGGGGAAGGAAATGTTATATGGAGTAACCCCTAAGAAGAGGTGTGAACCACCTCTTAGATTTGTAATTAGATGGGCTCACACACGAGTGCCATGTGGCACCCATGTGTGAAGCCATGTGGGGGAGCTCACTTCTTTAGAGAGTGAGAGAGTAAATACAAAAGAACCACGCAGCTGGGCGGAAAATCCATACTTCGATCTCCGTGTATTGACTCACGTATTCAGTCGGCGCTCCCTTCAACCTCGAGCAGAGTGCAGAGCAATAGCTCCTAAAAATAGGAGGTTCATTGGAGCCACACCCAAGATGCCCCAAATACATGCAATCATGCAAGAGTATGTACTCGCCGTGAAGCATGAGGTGTGCATAGCTTTGCAACTCAAATCACAAAAAAAGTTCATATTCTTTAAGAGTGTGCAATTTGAGCTTTGTAGAGCAAACCCAAACCATGTGTTCATGCATGCAACCACAATCCAAGGTTATTATGAAATTCCAAAGATGATTTTCTTTTCTTGATGATTTAATTGGGAATATTAAGGAGATGCAAACAAGTAAGGTTTCCAAGTCTACCTGACCAGCCATGGTCCTTACTAATGAAGTTGATGAAAGTGGACTAGATGATCTTCTAACAACCTTCCTTCTTGTTTGCTTGCAGGTGACCCTCAATGTTTGGGACAGGGTTGCGGTCATGGGCTGTTCATAGTCCTCTTAATATGAGATAATTGATAAGAATATGTACCTCTTAGTCCACTGAAGTAATACTACTGACACTAGAATATTGCTCTCCAACTGCAATATATCTTCTCCTATGCTGAAATCTCCTTGGAGTCCCACCGAGCATGCCAAATTTTGTTGGGCGATTCTTGGACAAGAAGGGATTTGAGTGTTTGTAGGAGAAAAGGGAAAGGAAAGAAGAGAAAATACACACTGGAAGCCTCTTCCGATTGATTATAATAAGACAATTACAATGGGGATGCACAATACACTGAAATGCTTCTGTGCAAAATCCCACAGAGTGTTCAAGTACAAAATACCAAATACCCAAAGTCTTGTGAAGTCTTGTTGCTGCTGGACTCCTCTGCACCAAACCTCCACCTTCTCCAAGCCTGCACTTGTGCACACCTTGCACCAAGCTTCCAATAAGGGGGAGGGCTGGACACCTTCTATCGGCACGCGCACACTGCAATGAGACCTTGGGATCCTTGGAGGACTAGCTTAACACTTCTCTGCACACTTCCTTAGTCACTCTCCATGCATACCTTGCATTTCACTTCTCTGCGTCGCACACTGTGTGTCTCTTGCACTTCTCGCTCTTGCTTCACATAGACTATGCTCACTCTTGCTTACTCTAGAATATCCAAGAATAGTCCTTGCCTTGATTTGAGTGTGTCGTTTCATGTACGCTCCTAACTACAATAGTATCTTGGTGCTCACTTTGATGTCCCAAGATTGTCTTCAAAAGTGGCAGCCAATGACTCCCTGTTTTGTCCTGTAGTGACTTTAGTCTAAAACAAAAAATTTTAATTGAGGGGCCATACTTTCACTTCTGCGTACGCTGTCGCTTCACATACCTTCACATTTTCCTTTTAAGACTTCACTTTTGCACATAAGAGAGGGTTCACCTGAACCTTCCAAAACACTTTAAAAACACTTTGAACCTTAGGGAAATTAGAGAAATACCTCTGCAACCTACAACCCACTTCTCCAATTTACCCTTTGTGGACAATTAATTGTGCACTACCTGTGCACTTTGACACCTGCACTTTAGCACTTTGACTTTGCACCTGTTGACTTTGACCTTGACTTTGTTGACTTTGGCCAGTTTGACTTTGACCCTTTGACTTGACTATAGTTGACTTTGAATATGATTGACTTTGACCAATATGACTTTTATGGGCTCAACAAAGACCTGAGTTGAAGTCCTGTATGAAGCCCCTTCAACTTCCATCAAATTGACGAAGGCCATAACTACCCTGCGATGATGCAAAGGGTATTGTTTTACATGCCTCTCACTTTCCATCCCGACTACTTAACACTATTGTCTTCCTTATTCTCCATCCATGTCTTGACAACAGTCCTCTGAATCAAAACAAGATGCCTCCCAATTGCCATATTGCGTTTTGAAAACCCTCACCTTCTACACCTGATGTGTCCCACTATGCTATGTAGTACAACAGAGCATGCTTCACTTGCTCCCTCAAAATTCTATTTATAATTTCAACATCCCGGATGTTTTCATAATTTGATCCACCAATTCTTCATGGTTAGACAAGAACTTCTTCCCATTCTAGTTCATCCACGACATTCAACTATCCAACTACATTTGATTGCCTCTGTCTTACATGCCCATCAGCTCCCCTTAATTGAATATTTCATGTGTATGCAAGGATCCAAAAAACTGTTTTCTTGAAGGTTCCTTTTTGCCTTCATCGAGAGCATGTTTTCCTCTCAGAACATCAAGCAATCTGGAATGAAATGACTCAACTCCCTTTTTTTATTGTCCCTTCTCTCCCATGCCCTAAAGGCCTCCCCTCTAAACGTCTTTTTTGATTATGAGGATATGTGCATGATTCATCTCTCGATTTTTCCAGCCTCCTCGAATTGGCTTCCCCCCTACTTTTTTAGTATCTGGAAAATCCCTACCCTTTTGCACATGGAAGAGGTAGAGTGGCAAGCAATGTAATGGCATAACGTTAGCAGGAAACAGGGGTGACCACAAATGCACATGGAGGTCCAAGAGCATTTGACCACACATGGGTTACAGAGACTTTTGGTGCACATGGTGAGGAAAGGGAGTGGCCACATGAGTGGTAGAAAAATTGTCAGAAGGCAGAAGAGTGGAGGAGGAGAGTGGGGGACAATGTGTAAAGGAGGGCAGGCAAAACATTCTTACAAGTTTAGAGAGAGAAAGAGGGCAGTTAGAAAGTGAGTGGGGGGCCCATGGATGTTAGGATCTTTGCTTGAACTTAAATATGACCCAACGAAAAAGTAAAGCCCCTCAAATGACTTGAATTGCTCAAATAATTTCACACAAGAATCTATGCTGAGCTGCTCTGAATACTCTTTTGCCACGTGCACAATTATCTATAGATTGCCTCCCATATTGACAAGAAACAACTCTTTCATGCATTCAAGTGCCCAATCTTGTGATAGTGTACCAAAAACGTCAACCAAGGAATATGATTCAATTGCATGCATATTGATAATTATGATCCGCTTTATATCACTCAGTTTCTGTATAGTGCTAAAGAGCACGCATGTATAACCTTGCCTTCTCACACAATTGGGAAATGTGTGGACAGTCATAATGGGTAAACATTCCATTAGCTAATATTGTATCTTCAACATTAGGAAACATGAAAAGGTTGATTTCCAGCACCTTAGTCCACATCATTGCATATCTACATCATTGCATGTTCAGGAATATTTGGTTTTAAAACATCTAACACGAAAGATGTTGCTTCTTTGATTAAATTTTACTAGAAGAAAAGGTGTGTTATCACATTATAATCATCAAGAAATCCACCCTCCATTTGGGACATCCTTAATTCAAAGTTCACAATACCTTGAGGAACTACTCTCAATATAGTTTGAAGCAAAAAATCGATATTCAGGAGTGTAGCCAACCTGCTTAGAATAAGTAAGAATCTTGCCAAACTCCCTTCTTTTTGAAAATACTACAACCACTTTGGGAGTTGTTCGAGCCTTGATATATATTTTCAAAGCCATATCTTTAGCAACTCTCTTCACAAGATCTCGAAGCTATTCCCTACACTCCAAATTATCCTTCTACATGCCAATTCTCTAAGAGATTCTTTTTGTTTTGATTGACAACAAGTGGTACACTCTAAAATTTGGCAATAGTATCTGGAGTACGAAGGATGCCCTGTTGGAGAATCTGCAACAAGCTCTGCAGCCTATATAAGATGATCAGCTTCACGTTGTTATCACTCTAGGAAAGTAAAAAATCGTAGTAAGTATTTGCAGCAGCTCTAATAGTAGTTGGTGCAGATGACAGTGAAACTAAGGTTGTTGCACATTCATACATGACTGTAGTAGAGGATGAATTAAATAAAAATAATGATCTTGATGTATTTTACTTTCATAGGGTTTCATCCTACAAACGTTTCTGATGAGCTCAAGCACCACCATCTAAAGCAAATCCCCCCAATTGGGAACATTATCTAGATGGTTCAACAAGAAGTTTACAAATCTTTCTTGCACACACAATGCATCGGAAATAATCTCATCAATATTTACCAATTGCTCTTTCAAGTCCTTGATGTGTGTCACATACACATCCACATACTCATTTTCAATCATACATACATCCTCAAGTTGCTTCCTCAAGTATGCAAGACGTGCTATATTATCCACGACATACAAAGAATCAAGAGTTTCCCATGTCTATCTTGATGTAGAACATGGCTGAATGTGTGGAACTATGTGATGCTTCATAGAAAGCGCAATCAATTCATGAGCTTGAACATCTTTTCAATCCCATCTAATTTGCTCTTGTATAGGTGGAGAAGGAGTAACCATTGTACTTGAAGAAGAAGCTCAATCTATGACAGTAGACTGTGAAGTGGAAGAACTTGTAGATCTTCAATCTACATCTACCACTATGTTCTAAAGTTTTTTTGCAACAAGAACATGTTTCATCATGTAAGACCACATTGGATAGTTGGTCCCATCAATCTTATCTTCATCTTGAAGCATGCCAAACAAGTCATTGTTGCCCCCCATTTTTTTCATTAAAGAAAAAGAACGTGACAAGATCTTGACTTCAATGAAAGCTGAAATGAATGCTGAAATTTCTGCTCACAATCCATCACACTAAAGGTGATGCTGAGTGCACAAATGGCTTCAAAATGGGGGTAAAACCCAAGTGCATTTGGTGTAAATGCTTCTTGGTTGCTGAAAATCTCTATTTTATGCTCCAAAGTTGATTTGCACTATTAAAATTTTGAGCATGCCAGGATATAAAAAGGCCAAAACTTGAGAAGGAGTTGAACCTACTCTCATACCATTGTTGGGTGTGTGTAAAAGTGCAAGAGACACACAAGAAGCACACACAAGGAGCACAAATATAGGAAGACACATGGAGAAGATGGATGGTTAGAATAGCTCTCTCTCTATTGATGATGAGTTGAATTGAAGTAAGAGCTGAATAGTATCCTTAAGTACAAAGTACTACCATGTATGAGTGTATCATATATGTGGTAAAATGGGGAAAAACCTCTAGCCAACACTAGAGTAAAAAATGCCCATGTATAGGGAAAACGTTCACATCAAAGCTACTCAAGGAACAAAAAAGCGTAACAAAAACTTGGTTGAGAATGCATCCTCAAGCATTTCATAAGTCAATTCTCGGGGTAAAAGATTACCATCCCTTAATTTCACTAGAAAAATCATTAGTCTTTGGGCTTGATACACCACTTCATTTGTGTTATATGTAATCTCAAATAGCTAAATGAATGCATCAAGAGCTTTGTTCCAAAGATTTGAGAATCTGGGGAAGTCTCTCAAATGTATTAGAATCCTTTGGGCCATTTTGAATAATGATGTAATGTTAATGTCAAATCTTTCCTAAGATTCTAAGGACCTAGTCCTTAGGGCTCATTTGAAATGTCTTATTTGCACAACTACCCTTCTATGGTAGTATCTTTTTTCTATTGGTTTCTCTAAACCACATGAAACCTCATCTTGCCCTTCTTGACTCCTTTATTCATAAGATTTGATGCTTCTCGTCAACCTTTCCTCCCTTTCAATTCTTGATCCTCCCCACTCAATGATCCCTTCACTCATACACTAATTTGTATTGGGTTGCAAATGGTGATCCAACAAGTGGTGCTAGATGAACCAATGACAATCTCTCTAGAGATATGCCAAGAATTCCCTAGTTGGATCAACAAAATGGTGACATGTTCTAAGCCAAATTAATAGGACTTGACCAACTTTTATGTTTTGTCACAATTGGGCCCTAAATTATGCCCAACTTGAGCTCTAAGTCCAGCCAAATTCAAATTTGATCCCCATTACAAATCCAGTTGGACTTTGGCCTATCCTTCAACATGATTCTAGCCCAAATCCTAGCCAAGAGTTTGGTTAAATAGCCCTTTTTCAGCCTACACTTGAACCCAAATTCTATCCAAACTTCAACCTAAAGTGTTGCTTCAAATCTAATTCCAACAAGAATTTCACTTGGTTTCTAGCCAATTTTCAGCCCAAAACTTACCTAAGGTCTTATATATCCCCTCTCTTATTCAATCTCTCATTTTCATACTTCAACCTACTAGCTTGCTCGCTCACAGTCTCACTTCTACTCACAATTTTGCTTACACTTATTTTCTCCCATTCACTCTTTTTTATGCACTCCTTTGTTCTCTTTCACTCTCTTTTCCCACTCTCTCTTTCTCACACATGCACTTTCTTTATCTCTCCTTTTTCCTCATTCACTCTCTCTTACACTCCCTTGTTCGTTTTCATAGACATATAACGGTCAAGGATATCTCTCTTTCCTTGTCTCTTTGTTTACCTCTCTCACACACTCATAGGTCGTGTAAAGGGTTGCAGATTTCTCATTTAAATTATAGATTAAGGTTGACATTGAAGGCTTGGGGAAAGGGTGTGACCCTCGCTCTATGAATGGGTGCAAAAAGGAGGAATGAGGAGGCAGCAATGACGTATAAATAGACCCCTTGCTTAACGAAAAGAATGTACAATCATTGGAAATCAATGGATCGGTTGTTCTTTCTGTCTCTACCTTATATTTTTCTCTTCATCATCTTCACGTAAAGTAACTGTCTCTACATGTATGCATGGCTTATGGTGCTGCCTGCCCGTGATACATGTGATGGGATGGACCTCCATCCTCTAAACACTGTGATCCTTAGTGGCGCATGACCCTACCATCTCTGATTTTCTAGCTGATACCTTGAGCCGGGGCAACAACTATGTATGGTTGTGACCAATTTCCTCGGAGCGAGGGCTTGCCGCCTCCGTGCATGGCAGTTCTTTGGGAGCTAACCTGATGAGGGTATCATCTTCATTTGCACCCGCCAATTAAGGCAGATGAAGATGGCCCCCATCGCCGCCCATCATCTCCTAGAGATTGATGAACGTGTCAGTTGTTGAACCATTATCGTCGGAGTGAGGTTCTCGGCAAAATGTTAACCATGTAGTGATAGATAGGAGGAGTAGGTGAAGCGAGGGCCCATCTCACAAGTCACTTCTTGCGTACCTGTAAGTCATGCCGCTTTGAGCGCCATGACTACGGGGGCGATGATGTTTGGGAGCTCTCAGAGAACACATGAGGGCAAAAGCATGGCCAGCTCTCTCTACAGATGATAGCAAGCTGCACTTTGAGTTCTTTGGGAATGCACCGACTATGGTATTCTGCCCAGAATACCGAGATCACTGAAGAGAGCATCAACCTCGTGGTGGTAGCACGCTAGTGATTGAGAGAACTCGCTAGCACACTCCCTATCGAGTAGTAGACTACTTAGTACTGGAGTACAGAGCGTGGTCGCTTCTTTCTCCATTGGCGATACCAATGAGAGCATTTCACTCTCCCTCTATGGTGCCGATAGATATATCTTCTATCAAACATTTGTTCTCTCCTAACCAAAGCGAGCAATACTCTAATGCTCACCCTGCCACCCAGAGTGGATGCAATGCTTTCTGTACACCTGACCATGCAGACGAGAGAGAGAGAGAGAGAGAGAGAGAGAGAGAGAGAGAGAGAGAGAGAGAGAGAGAGAGAGAGAGAGAGAGAGAGAGAGAGAGATTTTCTGATGGTCTGATGAATGCCTCTGTCCACATTGCATGGTGATGGCAATGGATAGGGGCTCGACTCTTGCATTCTCCCAGGTGTTTAATGTTTAGGCCCAATTCGTTCAAATACGCATATAAACACTAGGTATTTGGAAATGTATGTAGCTCTCTACTCTTAAGGGATGTTTTAGCATGCCCTACGAGTGGCCCATATGCACATAGTTTTATCTCTTCATATTTCCAACCCCGGGAAGATCATATTTGTGGGGTCCACCTACCATCATGCAAGGGGATTGTGGGACTCATGTCCTCCAAGCATGCCACATATTATATGAAGAAAGGATGCATGATGATCATCGTATGTGTTGGGTTTCTAAGGTTGTTATTACTTGAATTGATGATCAAATGGTTGATCTTTTGGAAAAATCATGTTCTATGCTAAGTGAATTCATTTTGCAGTTTACTTTGTAAAATAGAAACTTTTATGCTCACACTTTCAGTATGATGCACAATAATTTGATTGATGAAAAGGTAGACTATAATTCCACTCAATATGATGAATGGAAATGTGCTATGCAAAATAATGCTATCCACTATGATGATGAATGATACAAATAATGATTCTTATTTTTCTCTTGATAATGATCATCATGCGATTTTACATAATGAAACTCTATGTAATGATGATGATATCACATATTTATGCTGCATTAAGGAAGAAGTCGAAACTACTTCTTTGTTAATACATAATGATTCTTATATGGTCGATGATGAGGCATTGCCAAAAGTTCCTTCTGATGATCTATATATAATTTTTTAAGATGTTTCTATGGGTGATGATTCATTAAAAAGTGATGCACCTATGATTGCTCACAATGAAAAATTGGTCCTACTTTTGATCCTATTAATGACAACGTTTTGATTTATGATAACATTGATCATAGTGATCCTCCTATTTTGGATGATGTTAGAAATGATAATAATGAATGTTGTGTTTATGACCCATCATTTCCACTCATTTTCTATGTTTATAAAGATGATGACCCTATCTTTCATGTATATTTGCGTTTTTCATGATGGAAATGATGATATGAATGATTATTATGTTGATGATGTACCTTCCACATGTATTGATGATATTATTAGTTTAATTGAGAGTTATGCTAATGCATTTTTATAAATTTATGAGTATGTTGGAACAATGTATCAATGCATCTGAACACATTTTTGTTATGAATTTTGCTTAGCTCATGGTTGGAATTAGTCACATAAGTGTTAAAGATTTGGTGTGCCTACCAAGCCAAATGATGATCAAATTGTGGCTTTGGGTAATAAATGTTTTGGTGAGATGTATTATGGTTTTTTGTGCATTGTGGAAGTGTGTATGTTATGTTTTGATGAATGTAATTGCTCGCTCTCACTCATTATTTGTATGTTACCCCATTGCCATCGTATGAAGGAATGATTTTGATTCATCTATTCATATGAATATGCTAGTAATATTTTCTCGAAGTGTATGGTTGTTCTAAAGTTTTTAGGTTATCATGATGAAGTGACTCACATGATTACACTTAATGGGTCATGAAGCAATGCAAGTGGAAAACAATATGGAGGCTATGGATACCTAGGATCCTTCTGAAGTAAAGTTTGGAAGAATTTTTTATGCAAGGACCATATGGATGGAGTTTTATGCGACCATTTACTCACTTCTATGGATTCAATTACATATCTTGTATACAAATAAATGGTGCTTCACGTATATGAAGTTGTATTCTCATATGATGTACCTCGTCCATGATGTAAATATATATATGTTCATGTGAGCTGGAGGCAACCACTTTTCATTTGTATATAGATCATTTCAGATGGACGGAGTATTGTGTGGATGAGCAGTAGCTTGTATATCTTGGCGGCCATCCTAACCATTATACTTTGTTCCTCAATTGCATGGCATAAGCAGATGCATATGAAATTTTTCTTTGACTTCCATAACATGGTTGGACCATGCATTTTGGTATGTAAAGTAATTTTCATAGGGTAGAAGTATGTAGTAATACTAGGGCATTGGCATGTTATGTTTTGATCATACTTATAAATGGTTGGAAAACTCTCATTTAAAACATAGATTAAGGTTGAATCTGAAGGCTTGGGGGAAGGGTGTGAATATCCTTCTATAAATGGGTGCAAAAGGGAGGAATGAAGCATCTTTCAAAAATATTGAGTCGAGCTCTTAGAACTTTGTAAAAATATAAGCAATTGCATTGGTTTCTCTTCAATTCACTTTCATAACTAACACAACTTCATAAATATATAAAAGATTTAAAGAGAGCCAAAGTGAAATGTTGATAGCAAAAAAGTCCATTAATAACAAAATGCATCATTGAAGATTTTGGATGTTTACTAAGTTACGAGATAAGGGATTCATCATAATCAAAATGTATCCCAATATCTAAGAGGAAGTCTTTCATAATAACATTAATTCATTATGGAAAATGTCATGGTCACAAAGGAAACCATCTTACATTGCATATTTTGTTTGACTTTTCATATATCATAATTGATGAAGAATTTAGAAAGTCTAACATCACCGTTGCATTTGAAGCATGCCAAAACCCTAAGAATGACTATCTACTTGTATCTTGGCTACCATCCTAAGCATTGTACTTTGCTCTTCAATTGCACGGTATTACTCGATGCATATGAACTTTTTCCTTGCCTTCCATACCATGGTTTGACCATGCATTTTGGTTGGTAAAGTAGTTTTCATGGGGCAAAAACATGTCGTAAGGCTAGGGAGATTGACATATCATGTGTAGGTTCAATTCCACCTTGTGTGCTAATGCCAAGGGTGCACTTGATCATGCTTATAAATGGTTAGAGAATTCTCATTTTAATCATATATTAAGGTTGAAATTGAAGGTTTGGGTAAAGGGTGTGATCCTCCTTCTTCGAATCTATGCAATAAGGGAGGCATGAGGCATCTTTCAAAAAGATCAAATCGAGCTCCTATAATGTTTTGAAAAATATAAACAATTTCATTAGTTTGTATTGAATTCACTTTCAAATATGATACAACTTAACAATTATATAAAAGATTTAAAGAGAGCCAAAGTGAAATTTTGACATCACAAAAGTCCATTAATAACACAATACATCATTGAAGATCTTGGTTATTGACTAAGTTACGAGATTAGGGATTTTTCATAATCGAAATGTGTCCAAATATGCAAGAGGAAGTCTTTCATAATAACATGAATTTGTTAAGGCAAGTGTCATGGACATAAAGGAAACCATCTTATCCAATATTTCATGTGACTTTTCATATATCATAATTGATGAAGAATTTGAAAAATCTAACATCACCATTGCATTTGAGACATGTGAAAACCCTAAGAATGATTATCTACTTGTCTTATTTTGACATCTAGAGACCTTGTTTTGGCTTGATAATATCATCACTAATATCTTCGAATTGTAACCGCCCTACGGCCACCACCCTTGAACACATATATAAGGAGGGCTTGGCAACATAGATCCTTATTCTTGCCAATGCCAGTCCTGGGAGTGCAATGAGTCGCAATCTCCAAGTAAGTACTTTTCAAGTTCCAATTTTTGTTCTTATTCATATCTAGGTCCTTGTTAGCCCTGTCTAGTCTAGGTCCTAGACATCTAGTCTTTTCATCTTGTAATCTCATAACATGGGATCTTTTGTAGTTATTTCTTATATCTAACTCATTTGTGTAAAGGGAGATCTTGTATTTCTGATAATGTGTTTCATACAGACAATCTCAAGCTATGGGATCTCTTGTATCTTGTGTAGACTAGTTCCATATACCTATTAGTCCTAGGTTGTGGAGCTTTCTCTATTACTTTCATATTCTTGTATTGTTTCCCTTACGTGTAAACTTGTAATAAAAAATATATTCCAATAATCTTGTTTATTCTAGTAAGAAAGAACAATCTAGTGCCCCCTTGAAATTTTTCAAAGACTAGATTCTATCCAAGTCTAGTCGCCATAGATAACATAGTTGAATAGATTGTTGCACCACTTTAGAATCTTCAAGAACAAGTTGAGGCCCTAACTCATTGAAAGACACAAGTCGAAATGGAACATTCCTTGCATATAGGCACAATAATCAAGGAGTTACAAAAATTAATTGGGAATATTCAATTAAGCCGATGAATGAATCAAGTGAATGAAAGCCCTCTCCCATTTTTCATGAAGGATCCTAAGATTTGCATGCCGATTCAATGGTGGTTGTATGAAGATTCAGGGATTCTTATAGCAAGTTAAATTGCACATCCACATGCAACATAATATATACTCAAATGGTGCATCTAAAGTGAGTTTAATTAGAACCTTGCAAGGAAGGCTGATGATGGCATCACGATTGTGGCTATTTATGTTGATGACCTGATTGTAGGTGGTGATAAGGAAGAAAGCATGAAAGAGGTAAACCAACTTCTTGTGTAGGAGTTCGACATGAAAGATCTTGGTGTGTTGCTCTATTTCTTGGGCATTGAGTTTATTCATACAGAATCAGGTATATGGATGTCACAAAGGCAATATGCCTTGAATATGCTGCAAAAGTATGGTATGGCTGATTGTAAGCGAATTTCTATGCAATTAGATCAGAATTTGAAGTTAGATACTACGTCAGGTGAAGCATTGGAAAATGCTACTATGTATAGGAAATTGTGGGAAGCTTGAGATATCTCACAATTACGAGGCCTGATCTTAGCTACATTGTTGGACTTGAAACTCAGTTTATGTAGGTTCCTAGGAAACCACATCTGGATGATTTTAAGGTCATTCTTGTACATTCCTTTTTATGTAATAGAAGAAGAAGAAGAAAAAGAAGAAGAAGAAGAAGAAGAAGATCATTTTTCCTTGCCTCAATTTCTGTGTGTGCTTCTCCTTGAGAGTGAGAGTGTGTGTGTGAGCTCTTCCTTATCTCCTTCCTCATGACATATAATACAATGTGCATGTAAGAGATGCTTTCAATAGTAGTTCACATGTATATAAGACATGTTTCTATGAATCATCAAATACATATGAAATGCTATGGAAAAAATAAAATCTTAAAACATAAGAAAGAAATTACAAAACCGAAAGCAAAAAAATAAAATATCTCTGGTGCTTCAAAATTATCCAAAGTAAGCACTCACTATACTACTATGCGAACAAGAGTTGTAGATACAAACCAAGCGCTTACAATAGTTCCTTTTTTCTCCTTAATACAAGAGCAGGGGAAAACATTGATTAGTGATACATCCATAATAGTAAGAGTAGGAGAAAACATTGACTAGTGATACATCCATAATAATTCCTATACATTGAATAATTTTTAACGTTTATAGTATTATGATAATAAGAGTCGTAATGAATTAAGAATCTGCAATAGCATTAGTAAAGTCCCTTATACATAATATCTCTATAACTATGAGAATAAGGTTCATAAAAACTCAGGCACCACCAGAATTGTGCCTATGAACTCCCTGTACTATTGTGAGGTAATAATCACCAGAATTGTGTCTAAAACTCCCTATACTATTATGGGGCAATAATCAGGGTAATAGTTTAGATATCACAATAAGTAATGCACAATCCTTATAGTATTGTAAGAGTAGGAAACAAGGTAAAGATTTGGACATTCTTGTTAATTTACAAACCCATACGAACATGAAAGCATGAGATACTTTTGTGAATATTAACATGTATATTTTTAAGTATTGAATTCTATATCATATGCATGTAAGGGAAGCTTTGAATTTTTAACGTACATATGATTTGAAATGCAAAAAGCTAATTATATAAAAAAAAGAATTAACAGTAGAAAATATAAAACATTGCCTCAAAATATGATCAAAGAGACGCTAGTGCTTTAAAGCTAACATGGTTTATTATGAAATCCTTTCAATGAAATCAAGTTGGAAATTAAAAACTTTTTGATAAGATTTTTTGCATCAAAATAAGCTTAATAGAAAATCTTTCAAAGGAAATTTATTTTTAATAAAAAAATGTTTTCATAAAGGAAAAATGGATTAGGAAGGTTTAATTTTCTTTATCGAAAATAAGAAATGCACACTTTCTCATCTTATTCTATATATTTTTGTAATCCAATTGGATAAATCTAACATCATAATCTATTCAATCTCAATGAAAATCGGTTCACAATAGTGTACCTCCTTAAGAAGAGGAATGCTGGGGCTTACAAAACTATTCAAACACAGCTAATATCTGATACACCATTCACTAAATGAGCATCCACTGCATTTTCTTTGGTAAATGTGTTCTGCTAGAGTGGGGGTTGGATGGCATGAGATAGTTTTAAATGCACTTTCTAGAGACTTACAGATTGGAAAACATGTTGGGCGTTATTTTCCTGATATTGATTACTTGATGAGGCCCATGTATTAGACCATGTATATTAAGAAACTACAATTCTATCTGAAATTGTAATTTTCCTCTTTTCAATGTAAGAGAATTTTTTCATTGAAAAAACAAAGTTCTATTTTGAATTGCATCTCTACAATCTGAATTGATCATAGAAAGAAAAAGGGTTTTCAGTGAACATAAACCTTCTTAGATTTGAAGTTGTTGGTTCAATACTACATTCTAACATGGTGTGCTTGTGAAATGTCTCAGTTTAATGAGAATGAACCTTCCTACATCTCTAGGCATGCAGATTAAAGAAAGTGTGAAGCTCGAGAATGACACCATAAAGACAAAAATTTGATGTCTGAAGCCATCAAAGTATCCTTCAAGCTCTAAATGCAAGGCGATGTTTTGAATACATCCACACCAAATAGTTCAACTAATCTAAAATACATTCTCTCTTCTTAATCTCAACACAGAGAAAAGATGATGTTTTAGTTTTTTTTTCAATACATACATATTTCTTTCTGATTTTGAATCATCCATATCACTATTAAACTTTCCTGTTTGTATAAGATAGATCTGCGGAAAAAGAATACCAGTATAAGTTCTTCTCTCTCTCTCTCTCACACACACACACACACATATTTGTTTATCCCTTTTCCTACTTATCTAGTGAACATATTTTATGTGTGCTGGTTCATTTCGCATGTATATATTGAATCTCTTTATGTATATACTACTACACATATGTACAAACATGTGCCTTGGAACTCCATTATTTTGAAATATCTCTTGTTGTACATGTTCACGTGTATTATATCCACATGCATCATGCAGCTACTGTAATTTAAAGTTTCCTTGAAAGGATTTGCTCAATTTGGCATTGTACTGCTTTACTGTAGTGAAGGTCTTTCCACAGATTACATTTAGGTTTTCATGATATAGAATAATGCCAAGTTCGTGTATAAGGCCTTTATTGAACCAGCTTAAATTATCGTAAAGTATTATGGTACAATAAGAATTCTTTTTGTCGGACTATATAGAAGATTGCACGTGTACATGGACAAGTTATATAAAGATCAACATGCACAAGAAACCTCTAAACAACTGCACAAAGGGTTGCACTTCCATGGATGCATCCTACACATTTAAAAATTGCGCAGTGAAGTCCTCTTTCTATAATCCTTGACAAGATTGCACTTGCATGTACACAAGTTTATATTTTTACACACATGCACGGAAGGTCCCCCAAGAACCCTTCAAAGGATACATATGCAGATAAGAACATCAAGCTCTCTCTCTCTCTCTGTGTCCATGCACATAAAGAGGACATCCACGTTGAAACCTTGCAGTGCGTGCAAAGGAAACAGAGCACATGGTAGCAGTAAATAAGTGTCGCTTTACAAATGGTCTTCCTTACTTCCAAGCTAACCTATTGGGTTTTATAGAGAAGACAGAGAAGAGATAACCTATTGAGTTTCATAGAGAAGACAGAGAAAGAGAGAGGAGAAGAAAGAGAAGGAGACAGAGAAAGCGAGAGGATAGACACATGGAGATGCAAACTCAAACATACAGCATGCACGACGTACACGCAAACAGTGATTTGTTACATCCACGCAGAAGCATGCTCACAAAAAAGATGCTGAGAAACGAAAGCACGTACAAGCATGCGACACAATATCGCACATGTTCTTCTTTCGACATGGAACTTGCTTTTTTTTTTTTTTTTAAAAAAAAGATAAAGCCATGGCTTTTTTCATGTTTTTAATAGCGAAATGAGAAAGCGGCCTGCACAAGAATGCAGGAATGATTAACTACCATGCTTTCGACAACAGCAAAATGCCAAAAAACAATACAAACAATTAGAGCAAGGCATTGATTTTCAATCGCCGATTTCATCTTTCATTCTTCGTACAAAGGACCTTGTCCTTCACGTCCTCTTCAAATCTTGTCCAATGCGGCTCTCTCTCTCTCTCTCTCTTGTGGAGTAAGGATAGAGCACCTTCAACGAGGATAAAGATATGGTGTCAATGGAAAAAGAGCTGCGCAGGAGGCTATGCTTGCTGTTCAGATACACATACAATGAGTGCCACACGATACACACAACGCAAGACCGCAATCGACTTCAATGCGTAGCCACTCGCTTATAGACCTACAAAGCTGCAACATGTCAAATATAGAGCAGAAGTGCTACACATTAAAGTGGTTTAAATAAGCCTTGCGTCAGAAATGGTATTGCTCATAGAAAAGGAAAGTCTAGCTTTATTATATGAAAAAGTAAGGTTAACAAGAATGTTCGAATGATGATATGCCTTGGCTTTGGGAACAAGCAAAAAATCAGTAGTGTGAGAAACCTCTCAAATCATGTCAAATTCTGATGCTGTGATAAACCTTTCAAATCATGTCAAGTTCTTGCATAAAGAGTTGCTTTACCTCTTTGATGCTTTCTTCATTGTCACCTCCTACAATCAAGTCATCAAAATGAATAGCCAAAATTGTCATGCCATCATCACCCTTCCTTGCATATAATGAATGATGCGCATGACACATAAAAAACCCGATGGTGGTTAAGTAATCAGCAATCCTAACATGTCAAACAAGAGGGACTTGTTTAAGCCCATACAAAGCCTTTTGCAACCTACAAACATATTCTATGTGCTTTGAATCTTCTGGTTGGTCCATGTAAACTTCTTCCTCTAACTTAGCATGTAAGAAATCATTCTTCACATCAATGCAAAGTCCATCCTTTTGCTATAGCTAATGCAATAGACATTTTAGCTGCGTGGCTGAAGGTTTCATCATAATCAATTCCATATGTCTATGCATATCTGTTGACCTAAGCTTCAACTTAGGGACTTGGGGAGAAAGAGACTATACCTCAATCCCCTCACAAGTGCATATAGTGGGGATACACGCTTTTAATTATCAATCCAAAGAGTATACTAACCTAGCCGAGTGTATGAAGACATGCAATCACGTGATGGTCAATGCAAATGAACTACTCAAGAATGAAAATGAGGTAATACTTATCCTAACGAGCTCCAACTGTTGGTCAAGGCGAAACGATACTTGGTGCAGCAGCCGTCAGTATTTTGGACTTTTCTCCTAGCTCAGAGCTCCAAACATAGCGAATAGCATATGCGTTTCGAAGCTCTCGAGAAGACACATCCAATGGCAGTGGTTTCGCTCAATTCCGACGCTCCTACTTCAAGTTATGACAGAAATACTGAATCGCGAAAATACTTTCCTACGCTTCAGCACTTCCTACACCTCGCACACACCTCTCCTACAGCCAAGAAACACTCTCAAGGATAGACAACACTCACAAGCACTCTTTCCAAGCAATACACATGCATACAAGCTCACGAAGAAGAAGATGAAGAGGGAAGAAGACACAAATTCGAATTTCTGTGCTCTCTATTCTCACAATGGCAAAAAGTTCTTTACAAAGAGTCACATTTGACTTATATACTAGTGCCCTAAAAATGGTCCTTTCACACAAGAGACCGGCACTTTATTCACTAAGAGACTAATTTCCTACTATTATACATGGGTATTCTCTACTTTTCTGTGGGGATGCATCTAGAGGACTCCTCTAGTGCATTTACAAGGGAAAAATATATTACAAGGATGAATATGATACAACAATGTGTAGTCCAAATCGGAAAAATTTTGGGGCCCGTCTTTTTTCTCTGCTTTGTGCGCTCTTTAGCTCTGCAACACTCTCCCCCTCTTCGCCTCTGTCGTCCCTTGACAGACTTTGCTTCACGCACGCGCCTTTGACAGACTTTGCTTCGCGCACGCGCCCAGTGGTCAGTGTTGTCTGGTTCTTGATCTTGCATTACGTTTTAGAGGCGCTCTGATTTGTCCTGGTTGCACACATTGGACCTGGTTGATTCGGTTTGCCACGCACGCCATTAGTGCACATATGCGGATGTAGCTCGTAAGCCTTGATCTGAAACCTCTGCAACTCAAGAGGTTGAAGCATCCACATAGGTGATACATGTTGGCCATGATTCCTTCTTCCAGCTGCGTGCTTTTCCTTGGTGTGTGCGCCCCTGCGGGGCTTCCTGCAGAGATGTATCTTCAAATTTGTCTTTTAGTGAAGCTGTTTCTTTCGTTGCTTTCTTTTTTTCCTCTTCTTACTCGTCTCACCCTCGACACTGCCCCCCTCCTGAACTCTGTCGTCCCCGACAGGCTTTTTGTGGCGACGAGTATAGGTTTGAATTACCTGTTGCTCTCTTTGATTTAGCAGATTAGCATTACATAGCATGAACTCCTTCCATTGTCGAGACTTTACTCCATCCTCTGGTGCCTGTCTATGGTCAGCAAAGAAACTTATCTCGTAGGCCACCAGTCTTGCATTCAAATTGGAGGTCATTTTAATGAAGATCTCTGAATCCATTTCGAAGAAGCCCGTGAAGAATGCTTCTTCAAATGTCTGCATATATGTCGATGGTAGAAACATGAGCCGAGAAAAATATGCCATAATTGTTAATCGGCTGGGTATAGTAGATAAATCAAAAATTAAGGCCTCCGAGCCCTGCGTAATACCGATGAAATTCAAGAAAGTATACTGTGCATGTTGGAACACTTTAATTACTGTCAGGAGCATGCTAAATATTTTATTCGTCGTTTTTACTGCTAGATCGGGAACGGTAGAATATCTTGCAAGCCAAAATTCCATGGTTTTGACCATGTATTCCTCTGTCGGTAGGTAGTTGTGTGGTGGACTAGGTAATAGCGGATAATTTAGCCATTGGTTATTAATAGTACCTTGGCGCTGGCCTTCCCAAAATTGCGTCCATGCTCTTCGGCGGGGTAGTGGGCAAAATGATGGGTTTACTTGAAGCTCATACGGTGATGCTTCCCACTGTACCCGTAATGTAGGGTGCTTTTCCAATAGCTTTCTTCTCCAAATTGGATTTGCCTCCTCAAACTCTACCTGAGTATATTTAAAAGTATCATACCGGAATTGGAGATTGTGATCAGGTTCCTTCTTTGTAGCATGTTTTATGTATTGCCTGGTTTGTTCCTTCAAAAGCCCGTATGGTACATTGAATGGCCTTAGTATTTGCTCCAGTTGCTTGCTGTCGATTTGAGCCTCTTTCATTAAATTGATGACTTGATCTTCAAATTCAGCCGTAAGCTGGGACACCAGTAGTGCCCTTTCTGTCCTGCTCAGCTCTGCAAGTTTGTGTGTGTTAGGTTCTAATGGAACCTCCTTTTCCTCCCTTATTGGTGAATTATACAAGGGGGGAGAGAGAGGGCATACCTCTTCCTCCACAGTAGCCGAGGTCCCTGGCGGAACTACTGGTGTCCCCTGCTGTGCTTGCTGCTTTAATTTCTCCTGAAGCTCTTTGATTAAATCATCTTTTTGTTTGTTTTCCTCTTCGGCCTTAACAATCGTTGCTTGATGTTTCATTAATTCTTGGGCCACAATGTTCATTTGTTCTGTATCTTCCTTGCACTGTCGCAGGTAGTTATTTTCTGCTTTTTTCCATTTCATTCTGAGGGCCGCGGTATCCTCCATATACCTCTTTTCCCAATCCGTTATGACTTCCTGCTCCTGTCTGAGCTGATCTTGTAATTTGGTGATCTGATCTTCCAGGTCTTTGACATTTGTTTGTCGGTCCTCAGTAATTGCCAGTGGCTGATCACTAATTAGAGCTGTCATTAGTTCTTTATTTCTTTGTCGCATGTTGTCAGCTTCCTCCATACTGGCCTTGAGCTGAGACTCTAAGATTTTACTGCGTGTTTGAAGGCGTGTCTTCTCAGTCTCACTCACCTCTAATTTCTTTGTTAATTCTTGGACTTGATCTTTCAATTTTGTCTGCTCTGTTTCTAGCATACTGTTTTGTGTTTTGACCTCTTGAAGTTCTGTTTCTTTGTTTAGAGCTTGTTCTCGCACCTTGAATAGTTCTTTAGAAAGCTCTTTGCCTGCTCTTTCAAGGTCTTTCTTTTCTTGCATGGCTTGGTCATAATCTTCATCAGCATCAAGCATCAGTTGTTGTGTATCCAGAGCTGTTCTAATCATATCTTGCACAACAGGCTTGAGCTGAGCGATGTCTACATTTAGCCATGTCTGTGCTATTGCTGGCGTCTCTCCCGTTTGCACATCTTTGCCTTCTGCCACCTGGAGTGTCTCATTATGTGGCTGTCTGACTTGCAATTGTATTTTTGGTTCCTCATCATAGCCTCTTGCTTCCTTCTTTTTAGTAGCACTCCCCTGAAAAGTGACATCCATTGGGGAAGGTTCTGCTACAACCCTGATAGGTGTGAATGGCTCTTCCGTTTCTATATCTTGATCTTCATTTTCCTTTTCCGCAATCTCCTCATCTATTTTTGTGCTTGTGTTCTTCTGCTTCATTTTCATATCTTGATGTATCGGTTTGGGACATTCTGGTTCTTCACCATAATCCACTTCATTGAGTTCGTTCCATTGCCCATCATCTTTTGATTCGCTTTGAATTTCCACATCCAACAATGATGTGTCCTTTTCTTCTTTGTCTTGAGTAGATGAGCTGGAGTTGTCTAACCCGATTTCACGGTATCGGTGGACTTTAGTGAGTCTTCTTTTTGTTTTCGACTCTTGTTGTGATTGCTGATAGTGATGACCTTGCACTGGTAAGTTGACTTGTCCTTCAGTATATTTGTGCGTTTCTTCGAGTGCTTTGGTCAACTCTTCCTCCGTGATTTGTTTCTGTCCTGTAAGTGTCACCTTTGGAAGTACATGTACTCTTTTTTTCATAGGTATTCCTTCTTCCTCTGTCTTGACTTCTCTTAGTCTTTTTGTGCCTCTCATTCTTGGCTGGGAGCTAGTTCCTGCCTCTTCCATAACCGTAGCACTCTTCTTCTTTTTGGGAACTGAGGCGGATTTCACATATGTAGCTAGCCCTTCTGATGTTGGCATCTCCCTTAAACAATTTTTCATGTCCAAAGCTTCGTATATGAGCAATGTCAAAGCTGAACTGCCATTCAGAAATTTCTTCTGACCCCACTTCTTTTGGGCTTCAAACAATCGTTCTTGTACATAGCCGGTTAGATTCACTTTGTTGCCTATCTGTCTCATGGCATGTGACAGTAGTTGGACGACTATCTTTTGAGGTGCGGTGTACCTGTGCATACTTGGAAAACAAAAGTGTTGATGCACCAGTCGTACAACATCCTCTATGTCAATTCGATTGATTTCCAAGAATGATCTCTTCTTCGGATCATGGCATTCGTCCTTCACACTAGTAATCCCTGCTTGATTCCATCCAAAAGCTTTATTAATTAATTCATGTGTGAACTGTATAGTCTTCCAAGTTCCAACTTTGTCCAATACTTGTGCTTCTGGGACTGAGATTTTTGTTCCAGCAGGCTGCATAGTGTTCATTACCTGTGTACACCTCTGAAAATCTGGTACATATATAGGGATCTTCAAGAATGACTCTATGCCCGCTTGTGTCCACACATCCTCAATATGAGGTAATCCTTGTATTATAGTCTTGAAATCTTGGGACATGATAGGGAAGTAATGGTCCGTGTCCATGATTTTAATGGTAGCCATGAAAATTAGGTCCGCCACTGGTTGATCGTCCCTGAACCAATGACCTCTTGCTTTAGTTACCGATTCCATCGGAAGAAGTTGCACCTCTTCTTGTTGTGTTGCTTCGGAATCAGTGGAAGCCATCTGCACTCAATATGGAGTATGAATTAGTATCCATATATTTTTTCAGAAATCCTCCTCCATATGTTGATTAATAATTCGATGTTGCTCCGAGTGCATGGTGCCGTCCCTTTCCCGTGGGTGTGAGAAAGGTAATACCTGAATTTTTCATGTATTTTTATATTTTTTTGCTGATAAGAAAACATAAAAGTTAGTCCATAGCCGAAGCGGTTAGTAATTTTTTGAGGTAATAATTTTATGTATGTACAAGTGCTCTCTTATTTCCAAAGGGAAAATGTGCGTAACTATCCGGAAGTAGAAGAAAGACGTGCCGAATGCTTGGCCTTGTAATGTGGCCCTATCATGCATACTTTGAGTCTCGACAACTGCTCATGTGTGCAATTGGAAGTAGTTGCTTGATGTATGCAGCTTGTCTTGTCTTTCGGCATCCAAACTTGCTTCACTTGGGCGGAATGTACTGTATTTTCCACCTTTTTGATGAATGTGGTTCTTCTTCGGTAGTATGTCTGCTGATTCTGTTTTGGGAATCTCAAGTTGGTTTGCATTGCATCTGTAGATTCCTTCTTCCTCCAATAAGTCCTCTTTCTCGGCTGATGTGCCTGTTGACCATTTTGATGGTGATAGCCCTTCTGAGGATGTTCCTTGTTTGGGATGGTCGTCCTTGGAGTACATGACTTTGGGATCCATATTTTTGTTCGATCAGGTTGTGCGGTTATCAGTTTTTTTGGGATCCATATGCTATTGAGTCGTGGTTGCTTGAAGTGTTCGAAATTCTTTGTCTTCTTATGCAATTGCTCACGCTGCTGTCGAAGACTTTCCTGTTGTTGAAGATAGGCCTTCTTTTGGTCCTTTCTTATCCAAGCTAGTGTAGAATGTGGAATAGGGTACACCTTCATAGGCGTAGACTTCAATTCTTGTAGAGGAATATTCTCTCCTGTGCTTTGTGGTTCACTGGGCTGGATTTCATATTCAGGTGCACTCTTGTGACTCTCTATACTCAAGGATGGAGTGCACACAGGACTCACGGTATTCTCACATGAAGTACTGGACGATGGGGTTTCTATATTGCTAGTGAACATACAATCATGACTTTGTTCATTTGGGTGAACTTCTGGCTCTATAATAGCGGCTTTGGGTGGTCGTTCGTCTAGCAAACTAAATACCTCATGAGGTCCTATTCTGGCAGAGATGTATCCTAAAGCCAATTGAATGGTTACCTCATATTCGTAGATCCAATCTTGACCTAACACCACATCTTCAAGCAGATCCTGGTCCTGACACACTAAGAGTCTCTGCTCCATAGTGTTGTTCCCCATATGTAAGGGTAAAGTTATCTCACCTATGCATTGAGTAATTTTTCCTCCTATTCCAATTAGCTGTGCCTTCGATGGGCGTATCTCCTCTTTAAGTCTCTGAGATAAAGAGAATCTAATGCAGCTTATGGCTGCTCCTGTGTCTATGAGAGCATCCACTAAATGGTACTCTTTCGTCCTGCTCCCAGATTCAAGTAAGGCTGTCTTCTTTGTTGTCCTGAGTTCTCAGTGGCTCTAAAATTAGCCATTGGGATGAGTTCCTCCCCTACTCGATACCTCTCGTCTCTTTCTCTCATCCACTCTTTCCGTTTTCTGATGCGTTCTAGGGCTTCCTGTCTCGCTTCTTCTCGTATTCGTTCTTCTTCCTTTTTTCTACTTTGAGCTCCTAACAGTCTCGCTAGCATTTGATCAGTCAAAGGTTCCATGAATCTTTTCACTCTGCATCCACTGATGTAGTTGGGAAGAATGTCTCCGTCTAGTGTGGCGAGATTGACTGCACCACTAGTAGAGATTCGATTTATAATCAGGGGTCCATATCCTCGTTTTTGAAGCTTCTTTGCGTGTTGTTTGAGGGTGTATACTAGGACTAAGTCACCTTCTTTTAGTCCCTTGTCTTTTATGTGTGCGTCATAATAAGCCTTTTGTCTCCGTTTAGCGGCATAAATGCCTGCTACCGCTTGCAATCTAGTCTCGTGCAGCTTTTCGATTTGGTCTAATTGCTGAGACAACTCATGACCGTTCCACTCATATTGCTGGGCCACTTTCAAGGTAGGTACTAAGAAGTCAATTGGCAAAATTGCATTTTGCCCATACACTAGGTTGAAGGGTGTAGTTCCAATGGCCGTTTTATATGCCACACGGAAGGCCCATATTGCGTGATGCAATTGTTTGTCCCAATCTGACCTTCCATTATTGACAATCTTCGTCAATACAGTACATAGTACCTTGTTGGAACTTTCAGCTTGTCCGTTAGCTTGAGGATGGTATGGGGCTGATTTTTTATGAATCACAAGAAAGTCATTCATTAGTGATTCAATGACTTCGTTTAAGAAATGCGTTCCTCGATCACTCACTATCTCAATCGGTAGTCCAAAGCGTGTGAAAATGTGCTCAAAAAGAAATTTTGCTGTGGTTTGAGCATCATTCTTTCTAGTGGCTTTTGCTTCTACCCACTTAGTCAAGTAGTCGGTGGCTACTATGATGTATTCAGCATGAGATCCTTTGGCCGGTGGATTGATAGGTCCTATGAAGTCAATTCCCCATTTGGTAAATGCTCTTGCACAAACCATCGGTCTTAAGGGCATGTCGTCTCTTCTAATGGGGTATTTTGCTCTCTGGCATGTTTCGCAACTTCTCACATATGTCTCTGCATCCATATGTAGAGTTGGCCACCACAAGCCTGCAAAGAGAATCATCTTGACCGTTCTGTCTGCTGAGAAATGTCCTCCCGCAGCTCCTGCATGTGCCATTTCTAAGACAGAGAGATATTCATTTTCATGAATGGACAATCTTAGCTGGTTATCCTTCCCGCGTTTAAAGAGTTGTTTTCCTAAGATGACGTAATCCTTGCTCTGTTCTTCAAGAGCACGTTTCCTTGCTAGAGTAGCTCCTTCAGGGTACTCTCGAGTTTTTAAGAACTTTACCAGAGGCATACTCCACCTTGGTGCTATTGTGGAATAGCATAATGTAGAGTTCTCATCTGGGATTTGTTCTTGACAGATTTGACAGGTCGACACATTGTTATGTGCATCTCGTTGCATGGTTGGCCAATATATGCCAAATCTCTTGAGTGTTTGCCACGTTCCACTTGCGTTCAAGTGAGTGTTCCATTGATTTATGTGTGCTTTCTGAAGCCACATTTTTTGTTCCCCTTCTTCCACACATCTCATCAGCAGTCCGCTTGAATCCTGGTGGTACAAACTTCCAGCAATAATGTGAAGGTTTTTGGTCCTCCAGAGATCTTGCTTTTGGTTTGGCGTGATCCCATCTTTAGGTCCATGTGTAAGTATCGGGATCAACTTTTCTGCCCATTGAGGACATACTTCCAGGTTAAAAAGATAGGTGTCTGGCAGATCATCAGGAACTCCTATGGGTGGTTCTCCATGGGTCATGCGAGATAAATGATCTGCCCTTATGTGTGTGTTTCCTTTCTTGACTATTACTTCAAAATCAAATTCCATTAGCAATAAAAACCATCGCACTAGTCGTCCTGTATTGCAAGGCTTGTTGACTAAGTACAATAGAGCTTGATGATCAATGAAAAATTTGAATTTGTTTGCCAATAAGTAATGTCTAAACTTCTTGACGGCATAAACCATCCCTAGGCCTTCTCTCTCCGTAGTAGTATAATTGCGTTCAGCTTGATTTAACTATCTACTGGCATAGGCTATCGGGTGGTCTAATTTACCTGTATCCGCTGGTTGAGCTAAGATGCAACCAATGGCAAACTTGGAAGCATCAACATGAATATGAAACGGTTTATTCCAGTTAGGGACTCGAAGAATGGGTGCTGAACTCAATCGATTCTTCAACTCATTAAAAGCTTTTTCGCATTCTTCGGTCCAATTGAATTGAGTTAACAATGCATAAAGAGGTCTAGCAATTATGGCGTACATGTGTATGAAACTTCGATAGTAACCACAGTGTCCCATAAATGCTTGAACTTCTTTAGCAGTTTTCGGTCTCGGTAAATCCAATATGACTTTGATTTTGTCTTCATCCGTGGAAATTCCATTCTTAGAAACAATATGTCCTAAGATTTTCCCTTGTCGCACCATGAAGACACATTTTTCAGGATTGAGGCATACTCGATATTGTCGACATTTGGCAAAAATCTTTTCTAGTTCAAGGATGTGCTCTGATCGTATAGCTGAATATGTACACAGATCATCCACGTATACCTCCAAGCTCTTTCTCAAAAATTCCTTGAACACATGACACATCAGTCTTTGGAATGTAGCTGGGGCATTAGTTAAACCAAAAGGCATGACTCTAAAGGCGTATACTCCCCATTCAGTTGCAAATGCAGTCTTATGTTGGTCCTCAGGAGCAATGGCTACCTGATTATACCCAGAAAAGCCATCCAAAAAACTATAAACTTCTTTCCCTGCTACTCGTTCCAAGAGATGGTCAGTGATCGGTAAGGGATAGCTATCCCTTATGGTTGCGGCGTTCACTTTTTTCAAATTGATGCACACTCTTAACTTCCCATTTTTCTTTGGTACAACCACCAAGGGTGATACCCATTCTGTGTGCTCAATTTCGTAGATGAATCCAGCGTCTAGCAACTTATCTATTTCTTCTTTTATCTTGGCTGAATATACATCATTATAAGTATAAGGTCTCTGTTTAGAAGGCTTAGCCTCGGATGTCATGGGGATTCTATGCACACATATAGATGGATCTACTCCCTTTAAATCCTTATAAGTCCAAGCAAAGACATCCCGGTATTCTCTTATGAGTCGAATTAACTCTTGTTCTTCGTCCGCTGAGACATCTTGTCCTATGAAAGTACATCGTTCCTCTCCTCCTTCCATGGTTACAACTATTTTTTTGGTTTGTTCTTTATTATCATATGCTATTCCAGGTTGTGCTTCTCTTTTAGGCATTTGAATAGCAATCTTCCTCTCTTCCACTTCGTATTTTTTAAAGTGAGCTGGTACCTCAAATTGGTCTTGAAGCTTGTTATCTTCATCTTCTAACCCCCTTTCAACTTCTAATTCTTCTTTTTGTGTGAGATCCTTATGTTGTTCATTGGCAGTGATATCTATGTTGGTGGTACAAATCCCTAGCTCCATGGGCTCTGGTTCCATTTCCATGCTCTCGTAGTCCTCCTTCCAGTCTTTCTCAATCATTTCTCCTTCTTCTGCCTCCTGAAGGACTACCATATACAGACTAACGTCATAACCCTCTTCGTCAATACATTCGTTCATGGTTACTACTTCTTCGTTTACACAGACATCGAGGGTGGCTAAAATTTCCATCCAACCGTGAGGTTCGAATTCTTCGTCTGGAAAAACTTGTGGCATATAAGCCGGATCTTGTACCGATCTCACTATACCTTGTTTCTGCTGCCAACTTTTTCTTCTCTCTTCTTCCTTTTTTGCAGCTTGGCATATCCATAGATGAGTGTCCTCGTTCATCCAGGATTGGTCACTAGAACCTGCACTATGGACCGATTGATCGTCTTCCTCTTTATGGATTTGGTTCCATTGCAGAGGTGGTACATCTTGATATGTGTACGTATGTAGGTTGATCCTAGTAGTGACTCCTGCGTGTTGTAGGTACACTGCATCTTTTCCCCAGTCTTGTACGACCTTTAACTGTCTCATGAATGGCCTTCCCAAGATCATTTCATAATTTCTTGGCCTTTCAAAGTGACATATTGCTAAAGTATGTTCGAATTCCACTCCGCACGTAGTGAAGACTACTCGTTCCAATAATCCTAAGGGTCTTTCAGTATGTCCATCTGCCATTTGAATTTTCATGCGTGTTGGTCTCAATGCTGGTTTTCCCCATTTCTTCCAAATTTCTTTGGTAGCAATGCCAACACCAGCTCCTGAGTCTAGTATGGCTTTGGTTGTGTAACCCCTATAGGTGATTGGAAGACAGGTATTTCCTTCATCTCCTTCACTAAAGTCTCCTACTTTATCCACTGGAATTCTCACCGTTTTCACTTCGTCAGCTACCTCCTTCTTTTCCTCCTTGACTTCCCATTGAGTGATCAATTTCTCTTTTTAAGGGTACATAATCCTGCTCATAATTATATGAACTCTCTGGTGTCTCCATGCCATAAACATATGGGTCATATTGTTGCCCATATTCCATTATTGAGCTCTCATAACTAGAGTATGTTCCTTGACTAGGTTCGTAAAATGAGTCATATGGTTCACTACTAGTCAAAGGTGTAGCTGGCACTATGGCCCTTTCTAGGTTTTCCTCTGGTTGCGCTATCTTAACTGGGACAACATTCTGAGGGTGGGGCGGTTGTTGTCCTAGCACTGGTTGCGGTTGAGTATATCCCTGATATGCGTATGGTCGTGGTATTGGTGCCTGCGGTAGATATGAGGGATATCTAAAGGCTTCTCCTCCCTGCTGGTTCTGCGGATATCCATATGGTCTCACATAAGGCTGGGTGGGTCTGGTTTGCCTATTGTAAGGGCAGTTCTCAGTGCTATGGTTTGTGTATCTCTGCTCTATACTGCAATATTGTAGTGGTCCGGGGATAGAGGGTCTATGAGGAGTATAGGCAAGTGGTGGGACTGCTCCCCTAGTACACAAATGAGAAGGATGATCTCCTCCGCACTGCATACATCTTCTAAGCATAGGCATTCTCATAGGATTGGTGGGATAATTCCTCTGTCCTTGAACATTTAGTTTTTTTGCCAACAAGTCGGCAATTTCCTCTACGTTGTTTTTGGGGCTTGATGTGCTACTTGTTGACTCTTCGCTTTTCACACTACCTTGGGGTATTTTCAAATCTTCTGCAAGGTTATCTTCTAGGTCTATACATTCCTTCATACACTCTTGCAAAGTTTGAACTCTCTTTACATACACTAGTGACCTCAAGGTTCCGTTCAACAGTCCTTCTAAGAACAATGATACCATTTTGTTTTGTGTTGGTCTCTCTTCTACGGGACATCTATCCACATACTGCTTGAATCTCCTTGCTGCCAATCTCACTGACTCGGTTGGGACTTGTTTGAAGCTGTGGATTAATGATGAAGAATTGTTCTTAATTCCTGATTTGGTAAATTCTTCAATCATTTCTTGATACACTTGGTCCATGTTCTGAAAGGTATTTGGATCCAATGGCTGAAACCAAGCCAAAGCTGTGTCTGACAAGGTAAGGCCAAAAGACTCATATTGAATCATGAAGTCATCTACCTGCTCGGCTCTAACTACTTGTTTGAATTCTGCTATGTGATTATAGGGTTCACTAGAGCCATCATAATGATTTCTCATGCACTTGGCCACTTGGATCGGCCTTAGTCTCCTTCCTGCTTCAGGTTGTCTAGGCATTACAGGGTAGTTGGGTCTTCCTATTGGTATACCTGGTCCTCGTACTACCTGTGGTCTGACTGGAGCATGAACTCCTTGTCTTGGGTCAATGGCTGGTTGTGGCCGGTAATTAGGATTTGTGACAGGCATTGCGAATTGTACATGTGGTCTGATGGGGATCTGGGTTTGTTGAGTTTGTTGTGTTTGTCCCGATTGTTGAATTGAATCATTTTGAGAAGTTCCATGTGGATTCCGTGAAGTAGTGGCTTGGTCCCTAGGGGGGAACACTGGAATGTTCTGATATTTTAATTCAGCTCTCTCTAATTCTGTGATTGGCCAATATCTTCTGTGATTTTTGTCCAAATATGTGATGATGGTGGAGAATTCAGGATCTTGTAACTCATAGATGGTAACTGGATTAGGAGCAGCTTCCCATATAGAGGAATGGGCTCTGAGCAGGTGCTCCATTCCGTTGATCAAATACACATCTATCAGAGTGTCATCATGGGGAACTAAGTCTCCTCTCCAAAGTTTAGTAATTGTTGATCTCCCTCTAGGAGTAGTTACTTGCTCTTCGATTCCATATTCATTTAAGCTCGAAGCATTATTTTCCTCACCACGCTCATTAATGATTTCAGGGTGTTCTGTGACCACGTATTGAATGTCTTGTTTGTCCATGTACAGTCCTCCTATGTACTTAACTGCTGGTCTAGGCACTATGTAGGCCTCTGAAGCCTTCCTTAGTCTGGCCACTGATATGTTTAGACCATCCAAATAGATAGGTATCTCATTGTGGTTGGTGCTCACGTATTCTAAGGAAGTTCTGTATTCTCCCTCAATGATGGACATCTGGCCAACCATGGGCACAGTGTTTTGCATATCCTCTGAAGCCATGGGGATTTCTCCTTCTGACTCACTGGAGGTCTCAGAATAGTGTGAACGGCTACTTGGTTCGGCTACACTCCCTACGGAAGAGATTACACTTCTTCGGCTTCCTAGGGTTCTTCTGGATCTCAGGTTCATTCACTTAAGAGCTCTGATTAAATCTTGTCCTCCTCTAGCCTCTAGAATTCTAAGTTATGACTTAGAAGTCTAGGAAAAAGTTAGGCCGGAAAATGACTGAAAGAAAATTTCAAGTCACGATACTTGACCTCTAAAATCCACGATACACGATATCTGTCGAAACGATCGCTGACTGACACGATACTTGGACGAAACGATCGCTGGAAAACGATCTCCGCCCAGACGATACTTGATGGACACGATACACGATATCTGAGTTTGAAATGATACTCGATACCTGAGTTCAGACGATACACGATACACGATACTTCCCCCAAACGATCTTTGACAAAACGATCTCTGGACTCCACGATCTTTGGTCAACACGATACATGATCGACGATACTTGGTTCAAAACGATACGCGATCGCTGGTAAGTATCGCGATCTCTGAGACGCGATACATGATGCTTGACCAAAACGATACACGATCTCTGTCTCTACGATACTTGGTCAAACGATACACGATACTTCACAAGTATCGCGATCTTCAGGCCACGATACACGATATTTTGCACAGACGATACTTGATACACGATACTCGACCAAACGATCGACGATCTTTGGCAAACGATCGCTGACCGCAACGATACACGATACTTGTCAGGTATCGCGATCGCTGAAGACCAGACGATACCGATACTTGGCCAAACGATATCTCACCGAAACGATACCGATCTTTGACCTCAACGATCGACGATCTTTGGCAAGTATCGCGATCTCTGGAACACGATACTTGAGCCAACGATACACGATCTTTGAGCTCAAACGATCTCTGATCGAGACGATACCGATATTTGGGAAATATCGCGATACTCAACCACAGGAGTTCCACGATACTTGACAAGTATCGCGATACTCGACCGCGGGAGCAAAGACGATACTTGACCCAATTTCAATTTTTGACAAAAAAATTTTTAAGTTTTTGATTCAATGCACTTGTGTTATGCACTTTCCTCCCCCTTCTCCACTCTCTGGATCACTCAAAACTCACCTTTTCACCTCAGCACAACCCAAACGATCTCTGACGCACGTCGTTTCAGACTAAAAATGATTTTTTTGAATGGTGTAACAGGATTAGGACTTGCTAGGCTCACCTCTGATGCTCTTTCAACACCTTTCTCACTTTCCCTTGCTTTGTAATGCTCCAGGTCGCCTATATACTCGCCCACGATCTCTGCAACTCTCACGATACCCGACTGCTCTCTCCACGATACTTGTTCAACAAGTGATTTGAAAATGAAATTTTTTTGACTTTTATACTTGGAAATTTCTAGCTATCAAAAAGGAAAATTTTTGAACAAAACTAAAGCCTACTCTAATGATTTAGACTACTCTCTACTCACTACTACTCTCTTCCCTAATCTATCAACTCACTACACACACTCCAAGAATGAGAAGTAGCAAGTGCGGCTGAAATTGACTTACCAAAGAAGAGAAGATTTCCGCTCCTCCACGTTCTTCAATGCAAAAAGCTACTTACCATCACACGAATGCCTCGGTTTGATTCGTCACTCCCCGGCAACGGCGCCAAAAAGTGTGTTGACCTAAGCTTCAACTTAGGGACTTGGGGAGAAAGAGACTATACCTCAATCCCCTCACAAGTGCATATAGTGGGGATACACGCTTTTAATTATCAATCCAAAGAGTATACTAACCTAGCCGAGTGTATGAAGACATGCAATCACGTGATGGTCAATGCAAATGAACTACTCAAGAATGAAAATGAGGTAATACTTATCCTAACGAGCTCCAACTGTTGGTCAAGGCGAAACGATACTTGGTGCAGCAGCCGTCAGTATTTTGGACTTTTCTCCTAGCTCAGGGCTCCAAAACATAGCGAATAGCATATGCGTTTCGAAGCTCTCGAGAAGACGCATCCAATGGCAGTGGTTTCGCTCAATTCCGACGCTCCTACTTCAAGTTATGACAGAAATACTGAATCGCGAAAATACTTTCCTACGCTTCAGCACTTCCTACACCTCGCACACACCTCTCCTACAGCCAAGAAACACTCTCAAGGATAGACAACACTCACAAGCACTCTTTCCAAGCAATACACATGCATACAAGCTCACGAAGAAGAAGATGAAGAGGGAAGAAGACACAAATTCGAATTTCTGTGCTCTCTATTCTCACAATGGCAAAAAGTTCTTTACAAAGAGTCACATTTGACTTATATACTAGTGCCCTAAAAATGGTCCTTTCACACAAGAGACCGGCACTTTATTCACTAAGAGACTAATTTCCTACTATTATACATGGGTATTCTCTACTTTTCTGTGGGGATGCATCTAGAGGACTCCTCTAGTGCATTTACAAGGGAAAAATATATTACAAGGATGAATATGATACAACAATGTGTAGTCCAAATCGGAAAAATTTTGGGGCCCGTCTTTTTTCTCTGCTTTGTGCGCTCTTTAGCTCTGCAACAATATCCTTTTTCTATCAATCATGTTTTAAATATGCTTACGCTACCATCAACATTGTGCTTCACCTCGTAAACCCACTTGCAACCTATGTGTTTCTTTCCTTATGGAAATGGAACTTGCTTCCATGTTTCATTTCCATAAAGTGCAGCCATCTCCTCATCCATATCTTTATCCCAATCTGCATGTTCTATTGCATCTCATTAGGGGAAAAAAGGAACCCTGCATGGGCCTTGTAAGGATCCCTAATTTTTAGGGATTAAGTTAACAAAAATAGGGATTAAGTTCACAAAAAAACCACTAGTGGTTTTGGCAATAAAATATGTCTTCTAAGATATGTGCTTAGTCCAAATGGATTCGTCTGCATTCTTGTCCCTTGGATTAGATTGAATGGACGACTAAGATCAAGCTTTGTGTGTTTATCACATAAGGACAAAAGTTCCCCCACGAAGTGAATAGTCGTGGGCACTATTGACCATTAGATTATCTCTTGACAGACGGAGAAGATGGATCTGAGTGTGCCTGTCACTAAAGGCCAAATTAAGGAGCATTCAATGAGTTGAGGGAGCTTGTGGACTAGCAGAAAAGGACAAAAAAATCGACGGAGTTCCATGGTGGAAATGATCCTCCTCCGTTCGATGTCTTAAAGATGGCTACGAAACTACTTTGGGATCCTCTCAAGATTGAAGCTTCACAACCACTAGATCAAGCAAAGATCCAATGGATGCGATAGAAAGTGGCCCAAAATTCAAAACAATACATCTCAACCACTCATTTCTAGGTCCATCCAACGGATAAGATATGAAGGTGCAATTTCTCATGAATTTCAAGCTACACCTTTGGATCGTTTCCTAGTCTAATGGTCCACATTTTATACCGGCTTTTTTCTAGGCCCATCAAACCACTTTTGAAGAACAACTCTTGGTTTTTAGTCATTCATACCAGCTTTGACCACAAAGAAACAAGGGAAGCCTATGCATAGTCTAGGTGATTAAGGGAGTAGACTGTGGCCACCACCCTCTTCTAATTGGTCCATCACTAACCCTCTGTTAATCTAAAAGGCCCATGCAGGGTTCATTTTTTCCCCTAATGTTCAAAATAAGAAGGTTCAACATCTTCTATTACCTTGGTCATGTAGGCACAATGACGAGCCATGTAACTGTCATAGTTCAATCGTTGCACTGAATTCCGCATCCTCACAGATCTTCTTGGTCTTGGATCACTTCTCCTTGTATCATCTACATGTGCCTTTCTTACTCCTAGAGTCTTCACAAAGGGCAATCCAAGTTCCTCATCAAGGCTCTTTCTGAACCACTTGAATCTCCATCAATGTCTTCAGAACTTGTAGATGTTTTACTACTAGCATAAAGCTTTCTTTACCGTTCTTTTATGTAGTTGATGAATTTGCTGAAATTTCTGCGTAATCTTCCACTCCATGGATTTGAGTTGGAACTATTTCTTTGTGATGCATCAGGTTCAATCAAAACTTGGGATTCTGCACTTCATGTTTCAACATTTTCTTTTTCATTTGAGTCAAGATTAAGTGCTTCTTGGGCATCTATATATAGGCTTGACATTTCATCAAACACCACATCTCTGATTACCTTCACCTATCATGTGAGTGGGTTAGAACATTTGTATCTCTTTTGCTCAAGGGAGTATCCAATGAAGATACATTTTTCTACTTTTGGATCAAGCTTCTTCCTCGATTCATCTAGAACATGTTCATATGCAATATAGCCAAATACTTTCATATGTGATAAGTTTGGTTTTTTATGTAAACTTCTCTTTAGGTGTAACTTGATGTACAATAGCAGTCGAAGTTCTTTTCATGATGTCTACAACACTGTGCATTCTTCTTAGCCATCACAACTCTTGCTATTCTTGCAATATGTCTATTTTTGCATTCAAGAATGCCATTTTGTTGTGTTCTATACCTGCATGAAAAGTGTCGTCAAATTCCATGACTTTTTAGAAAGATATTAAACTCATTTGAAATGTATTCACGTCCTCCATCATATCTAAATGTCTGAATATACTTCAATGTCTGCTTTCCCACCATACGCTTAAAATTCTTGAAGGGACTGGACAACCCACTCTTCTCTTTCATGAAATATACCCATACTTTCTATGTATGTTCATCGATGAAAGTAACGTAAAACCTTCAACCACCCATACATGTGGTCTTTACAGGACCGCAAACATCTGTATGTACTATTTCTAGCACATTCTCACTAAAATGCTTGTGATGCAAAACTGATGCTCTTTACTATTTACCAAATTGACATGCTACACATACCTTTTACATCTCTGCAACCTTGAAATTTGGTAGTCCATTGACATTCTCCTTTGACTACATCAATTTTACCCTCTGCAAATTTGCATGTCCAATTAGTTTATGCCACATCTCTATATCTGCAATAACTCATGCACCTTTTGCAAAAATGGCTGCATTCATTTCAAAAATTTTCACATTTAAGGTGAACATCCTACCCACTCTGTTTCCTTTGGCAATCAATCTTCCATCTTGTTTGTACTCTTCTACATATAATCCATTAGCATTGAGCCTGGCATGTAATCCCTGGTCAACCATTTATCCAATAGAAACTAGATTCTTTGTTATATTTGGAACATGTATCACATCAACAAGATGTTTTACCTTCTTGTCCTCCATAGACAGTGCTATGTTTCATGATGTTCGATAGGATGTTGTGTCATCGCTTGTTTCAACATCTCCAAGAACTAGTAAGTTTTGCAAACTACTGAACCATTTCACATGATTGATCATGTTATTTAGAACATTTAAATCAACATACCAAACATTTCTATTCGATTTTGAAACATTAGCAAACGTCATATTCATCATGTGATGTTGGACCATGAATTTCTCAAAATCATGTGCACTAATGGATGCATATTTGTTTTGCTATCTTTGATTATTTTGATACATCAACAATCACGTTCAAAGTGTCGAAGTTTACCATAATTCTAGCATCCTTTACTCTCATTACTTGAATCATTTCTTTGGAAATTTGTTATGCTTTATGGATTAATGGAATGTTAAATGGATTTTAATGTCTTGAGGTTTTTAATGTGATTGTGTATTGATTTAACAAGTGAAGAATCATGAGGACATGAATGCACATGGACTTATTTATATGTTTTTAATATATTTAGAAATATTATTTTATGTATTTTTTTGTAAAAATAGTAGATCACTTAGAAAGTGACAATTCAAGACATAATGGAAAATACCTATAAATACACATACTTTGATAGACTCTTCCATCATAGTGTTTGGGGGGCAGGGGGAGATTGTACCCAAACTTGTGTTCACTCTCTTGTCTCTCTCTATTTTTTGTATTCGTTTGTGAGATTTTATTACTCTACTATCTATGCATATGCACATCTATAAGATCCAATCAACAATGGTATTAGAGCCTATGCATGTCTATAGAGGTGTACTTCTCAATGTCCGTTCATGGTTTGTGACATCCATTCGCGATTCAACATTTGTTTTGGTTCGTTAGTTCTCGTTTGGTCTAGGTTTGCGTTTATCAAATCACTTTTTTTTTGGCTTACCGATGTCTTTTTCAAAATTTTTTGAATTTCTTACTATGCCCCTATGCACTATGCACTATGCACACTGTCACACTGTCCTCACTGTGCTCACTATGCTCACTGTGCTCATTGTTCTCACTATACTCAGTGTACTTACTGTGCTCAGTGTACTCACTGTGCTCACTGTGCACTATGCATTGTTCTTATTTTGGTTTGGTTTGTTTATCAAATTCGTTTATCAATTCAGTTATCAATTCAGTTATCCATGCGGTTACTCCAAGGCATTGACTAAGGCATAGAACTATGGCATAAATTTGGCATCTTTGGCTTCTCTGGTACTCATGGTTCTCTTGGTTCACTTTGGTTCCCTTTGGTTCCGTTGGTAGTTGTTGGCTATGTGCAAACCCTCTCTAACTAATGAGTGGCAATAAGAGCTTACTTATTTCTCTAGTTAGCTTACTTATTTCCCTATTTAGCTTACTTATTTCTCTAGTTAGCATGTAGGGAATTTGAAGCCACCACCTATCACTCACAAGCGATATGCTTTATTTAGTAGCCTATTTTCACATATTGCTACCCAATTCCTTTTAATTCATATTTAACATAAGATATAACACTCTCTTCCCCTTATTTATTAATTTATTTATTTATCTAACATTCTCATTTATTTACTTATTTTTTTATATATTTCCAAGACAAAACCTCTCCTTTTCTAATTCAATTCTAATATTGCTAAAATATTTTTCACATGCTTAGTCATAGGTTTTGTATCAAGATAAGGCCATGGACCGTAGCCATACTACAAAGGATTTTGGTAAGTTATTTATTAGATATTATTTATTAAATGTAATTTTCTTCATCATGATATGTTATTAATTAGATGTATTTTTTTCCACATAATGGTTTTCTAAAAGTTATTTTATCAGATTGAGATGTTTGTTTTGGTAATCACTTTTGGGTTGCATTATTTCACAATTTAGGTTCCATAATAGACTTTAGCTTTGCATTTCATCCTTGTTGGAGTTAGACATCTATGGAAGCACTCGAATAGCACAAGGAAGAAGAAGAAGCTTGGAGCACAACACACAATACTGAATGTATTGCCACTAGAATTTACAAAGATAAGTAGCACGTTAGGGCAATAAGCATATATTCAAGCCCAGGGAAAAAAACCTCCTAAAGAGGGAAAAATGTGCCTCGATGGTCCTAGAATGTTCACACACATCACTACCTAAATATATCAACAAATCCCACCTAGGAGTGATGCAGTGAAGAAGGAGCTTGCACTCATGTATAAGGAAGTGCCAAGCTATGTGGAATCAATCCACAAAAGGAAGTAAGCCCAAAGCTTTGCGAAAAGCTTCAAACTTCTCCCTAGGGAGAGCCTTCGTAAAAAGGTTTGCAATGTTCTCCTGCATGGGCACATATCCCAAGCTGATCTCCCCAACAGAGAACCTCTCCCTAAAATAATGATAATGCACCTCAATGGGCTTAGTGCGAGCATGGAACACAGGGTTCCTTGCAACTGCCAATGCATTTGATGGTTAGTGAAGATGGTGGTGGCAGAAGACTGACCAACACACAAATCAGCCATAAGGCATCTCAGCCACACACACTCAACAGTCATTGTGAAAGTTGCCCTATACTCAGCCTCACAACTGGAAGTGGCCATGATAGGCTGCTTCTTGCTCAACCAAGATATACATGAGCTACCAAGCATGAAGCAAAAGCCACTAGGGGACACACGAGTGTCGTAGCAACCAGCCCAATCACTGTCAGAAAAAGCATGCAAATCTGGCGATAGTGATCCCCCCTTGGGATAAAACAATCCAAGTAGCCGGGTACCACTCAAGTAGCAAAAGATGCGCTTAACCACCTGCCAATGCTTGACACCTAGGCAATGCATAGACCTGATCATCTATGAGACAACAAACTGAGAAAAAAAATGAACATTGCATGGGCCTTTTGGATTAAGGAGTGATTAATGATGGACCAATGAGAGGAGGGTGGTGGACATAGTCTATAGCCTATAAATCACTAGGCTGAGGGGGTGAGGGGATATGATTCCCCTATGTTCAAGTTTTGCCTCTAGAGAGAGAAAGGAATCTCGTAACTTACATGGGCCCAAAAATTCAAAATTTTTAAAAAGTTCTAAAACTCATCATAACACCATTTAATGGTCCCCCAACCACTTTTTAGGATCAAAAGTGCTATTTTTGAGTCCTAAATCAAAATCTATGCATGAATTGACCTTAAAATAACTCAAAATGCACCTTTCTCCCTCCAAACCTCACATTTTCATACCCAGGTCCCAAAAAGTCATCTCTTTCCACTACTTTCTCTCCCTAGCCCACCATTGCAGCTCCTGCATCTCCATTTCTTTCTCTGTGCATCTTCTTCTTTGAATTCCTACTATCACTTCCATAAATTGAACTCCAATGGAGAAACCTAAATCTCATAGACGTCTAAAAGATGAGGTTATCGCCATAAAATGTCACAATATCAAGGCTATAGAAGGAAGTTGGTTAGGACATGAGTTCCGCTAAAGGTGCATGGGTGTACATGCAACCCCCTGGTGTTGGTCCTCACCATGTAAGAGATCATGGAAACTTGGATCTTCATTGGAAACGGAAGTTATTAGGATTCAAAAAACTCAAAAATGGTGAAATTTTTGCCATTGTACAACATGTTTTCACAATGTCAAGCATGAAATTGGAAAACTCAAACAAAATGAGATATCCTATCAACTGTAAGTATTACTCATTGACTTTTGTCCAAATTTCATAAGATACCTAGCTAACTTGTGTAGTTTTTTGTTGTAGACATATTTCCTTCTACCTTTGTGGAAGAACAACCACTTCATAGTCTTACAGGTACTTTCCAAGCATTGCATGCAGATGTTGGGTTAACAGTCTTTCCATAAGCTTGTCCTGCTCAGCTATTACGTAAGAGAGTTTTCTTTTACACACATACATATGTTGTACCCTCTTCATCAAATGATTTTGGTAGGTTAGAGATGATTATTAAGGTAGATTCTCCTTTAAAGCTCGAGTGGCCACAACCTGATATATGGACATTAACATCTTTGAAGCATAAGATGGTGATGGATATACACAACTCCTTGAAATTTACAAAAGTTTCAAGATCTATAGGATTACATTGGGGTGTTCCTGTTCATTGTTTTGTTCAGATATTCACAATTTTAGAGACTTCAACAATGTTCATGTTAAAAGATATCACGTATGCGCAGGTAGAGGGTCTACTAGGTGAAAATTGGGGACTTGTAGAAGGATGCACCAAAGGGGATAGATACCTTTGTAAAATTGGTGCAACAGGCATAGGATTTTGATACTTGAAACATCGTACTTCATCGTACATTAGATTTTATTATGATTGTTGGATGTGTAAACTTGGTGAATGGATACCATTACAAAGTTCTGAGGGTTTTTTAATTTCATTTGAAATTAAGATAAATCTACCCAACAACGAAATGGAAGTTATTTTAGTAAATCATCATTGGACTCTTGCCAATGTGAGAGAACATCTAGTAATAATGGGATTTGAGGATCTGCATCAATCAAAGTTCAGAATACAAGGGCATAAGGTAAATAGCATATGGTATTTTTTCTTTTGTTTATACAAATTTTTATATTCAAATATGTTATTTTAAAGTTTTCTATTTGTTTGTAGATTGGTAAGAGGTTGGAGGATAAAATTAAAGTCCTTCTTGAATGGAGTGTAGTTCAACTTTCATTGTCATAGCTCAAGAACTATTTGAGTGCTAGAGTGTAGACACAACCTATGTTCCATTTATAATCCTTCCTCTACTACAATGTATTTAACATGCAAGACATGTAGCATGTAAAATTTTTTGATCTCAATATGATGTACAATTTACCAAATCTTTGATTTTTCCAATGGCAATTTATTATAATTTTAAAGTTTTGATAATTTATATTTTCTATTGTGTAGATGTGGTGTATCTTATTCTGGTTAATGATTCTGTTCAATCTTTTTTATGAGTCAAAGTTTTTTTTTTGAGAGTTCTATGCATGACTCTTTTATTTGAAGGTATCAGTTTTAGTTTTAAAATGGGTTCCACCCAATTTAAAATTTTGAAACTACTATAAAAACAACACTTATTCTCTCATTTCTCACTTTTGCAACCAAGAAGAGCTAGAAGCATTTGTAGAGCATGCACACAAGCTAGTATCACATGCAATGGCTGCCTCAACCTCCAGTACCCTACAACCCAAACGTCCTTGTGAACTCTTCAATGCGTTCTTGGAATCAACTTAGTTCAAAGGTCAAACACTTGTATGACCTATTGTTTAGGCTCCCTGATCTAGACAAAACAATTCAACTAAACTTTGATGTGCTCGAGGAAATCATAGAGTTCCTTGAGTACTACATCTTGCGTTACTCTATAGAAATACCACCTTATGAGGGTAAATGGGTTCCATGTGACATTTTACTCTACATACACAAAGGCGATGAAGCCTTCATGAAAAGCCTTAAGTGCTTCATGGAAATGACTGAAAATGCAGGCACTTATTAGATGACTCTGTGCCATTAGTAAAGAAACTTAACAAAAAGAAGAGGATGGGTGTTGAAGCTGAAGGTCAAGGACAAAGCATAGGAGCACATCAAAGAGGTGGACACACAAGAAGAAGGAGCAAGTATGGAGCTCCAAGAAGTGTATGTCAAATTTTCAGAAGAAATCCCTACAAAAATAGTGATTTCATCACTAAAAACCATTGTAAATACCATTTTCTATTTTTATAACTCCATTTTGTTCAAGCCGAGGAGTCCTCAAGCTTGAGGAGTATTAGAAGTACCATCATACCAATTTTCATAATTTTTAGACTTCGTTTCAGCCCTCAAATAAGCCCTAGAACCTAATTTTTAACTAGGCTGGACACTAGGTCTGGACAGGGCCAAAACTACTCAAAAAACTATAAAAAGAGCTAGAGAGCTCATTTTTGGGGTTAGCTTGTTAGAGAATAGAGCTTTTGTAAGAGAACTCATTTGCAATCAAAGCTTTCCATTGTTCCTCTCTTTGATCTACCTTGTGCGCGTGTGTGTGTATGTGTGTGCATGTTTGTGTGCTTTCACTCACGCACTTGTGCCTTCACTTGCTCGTGGTCTTCATACCGGTCCTCACGTCTCTATGGATTGACCAGTAAAGGAGGTGGTGCTTACGCTTGAGCTACACCAAATTTTGGCACCGTTGCCGGGGAGAGAGCTTCGAGGATGAGCGTTGTGATGGTAAGATCGTAGATTTGCGACGTTGGAAGGTAAAAAAACTATCATTTTTGTTCATTTTCTGATTTTTCTTCTTTATCTTCATCATCATCACCATCTCCATCTTCTTCCATCTTCTTCTTCATAGAAATTTCTGGTTTTTTAGTGCATTTTCACCATTTTCATACCATCTTTCATGCATTATTGTGCGAGGAGGAGTTAGGAAGTGCAAGAGAGAGCAAGCGCTTGTGTTTTTTCATGATTTTCTGCACATACGGAGCTCGCCATTGCTCGACGCTCAGAAATTCCAAGTTCCCGCCAAAAAACACGATTCTGTGATGAAAATCGCGATTCTATGAAAAATGCAATTTTTTTTGAAAATCACGATTATCTATTTCTCGCCTAAAATCCTTTTGAAAAGAACACGATTCTGGGGTCATTCTCAGAATCGCGATTCTGTGGTTGTGCTCAAAATCGCGATTCTCAAAAACACGATTCTCTGATTTCATAGCATCGCGATTCTCTGATTTCATAGCATCGCGATTCTCTGATTTCATAGCATCGCAATTCTCTGATTTCATAGCATCACGATTCTCTGATTTCATAGCATCGCGATTCTCTTGAGATTCACAAAATCGCGATTCTCTTGAGATTCATAGCATCACGATTCTCTTGGTTTCATAGGATCGCGATTCTCTGATTTCTCAGCATCGCGATTCTCTTGAGATTCACAAAATCACGATTCTCTTGGTTTCACAGGATCGCGACTCTCTGATTTCTCAGCATCGTGATTCTCCGATTTCATAGCATCGCGATTCTCTGATTTCATAGCATCGCGATTCTCTTGAGATTCACAAAATCGCGATTCTCTTACAAAATCGTGATTTTTCCATAAGGCCCTATTTGCCTGTTTTGATCCCGAGGAGCCTGATTTGACATAACATTTTCATCCAAAGTCCATTTTTTGAGCTCTATAGCTTGTTGGAAAGCTCGTTTCGAATCCTACAAGTGAAGTTGACCCTCAAGTGGGACTAGGAAACCAAGGGGGCTCCAAGGGATTTTGAGCAATACAAAGGGGAATTTTGGGGCTAGAAGACAAAGCTTATGAACCTGAGATCTGGTAGACACCTAGGCAAGGATAGACAAAGCATTAGATCTTCTGAGTCTAGTGTCAACCATACAGCCAAGTCTTGGGCACAACAACTAAGTGGTTGTCCTTACGTACTAAACTCTGACATAAGTGACTCAAAAATGTCTTTTAGCATGGGGAAACCTGTAGGTGGCTCAAGAACTGCCCATCTACAAACACCAGAAGGTCCTTATAAGACACAATTGGAATATATTCAGACCAACCGATTAGGTGCTCACATCTATGAGGATGGCCTGAGGCGATCAGTGGTCCAACTCAAAAATCTAGATCAACCCTTTGGACTTGAACACCCGGTGGTCAAGTTCGAAGAGGGTTCATACATTGATAAGGAAGGAACCATGTATGTGGTCACCAACCTACTAGATAGGACCGATGAGTTTGGAAATATCATTCATGAGAATGAGATAGGAGACCTAGAACAAGGAAATGTAGGACAATGACCCCAAACTCCTAGAGGTAAGTCAGTTTTGACCAGAGTGATCACTCCAGACTGGATCCCTCAAGACAACAAAATCATAGAACTATTCTTGAATAGAGAAATAGAGGAAGCCTTTTGGAGATTCAAGCCAGACCAACCTAGCCAATTGGGCATAGTCATCATCTACGAGTTCAAGGATCCAGATACACCACGCAAAGTTGTCTACCTGGATAACACATCAGAGAAAATTTTCCCATGGCCTCCAAGGAGTAGGATCATCCCAAGCTCATGAAGCCCAGAGAGAAAGAACTAGAGAGAGACCTGAGGTAAGTTTTGCACACACTGTGGGCAGAAATAGAGCAAGATTTGAAAATGAAAGACCTGAAAGAGAGAGACATCAAGCACATAGACAACAAAGAGATGAACCTGATTTTCCATTGCCTAGACCCCGAGAGCACACAAGAACCCTTAGACCCACTCAAGTGATCAAGGCAATGAAGAATTATTTTGACGAGTCAGGAGATCCTTATGATCATGTGGCTGAGTTCAAACAAGTGTTAAGAGCTGAACAGGTTGAGGATTTGTTCACTCAGTACGAGGCATTTGGTTTGAATCTTAAGGGCACTACCTTGGCGTGGTTTCAACCACTGAGTAGTCACAACTATCGCGATATAGGTCAGCTGCTAGACGAATTCATTGTAGAATTTCCTAAGAGTGGTATCAGACATAACACATCATCTTTGATCCACAGTTTTAAGCAGACACCCCAAGAAACAGTGCGACTAGCAGGTAGAAGGTTTAGATAGTACCTAGAAAGATGCCCTGCCCCAGAGTCACCCACACCAGCCAAACAAGTGGCTTTGTTCTTAGATGGCTTACTGAGCACAAAGTTAAGATCATATGTGTACTTGAAAGAGCCTAGATCCATAGAAGAGTGTGTGCGGACGTGCATTGACATAGAAGACAACTTGGGTGAGGAGTTAGGACTATCCAAACTCTATAAGGACTTCGACAGTTCTACTAGTCACACTTCAAAAATCTCCACGGAAATAGATGAGATAGTTGAGCAAGTTGCCAAGAAGCTAGGAGTTCAAAATAGACAAATACCAAGAGTCACCTCATTGAACTGATGTTATACTTGCAGAGGGGACACATGGCTAACGTATGCCCAATGCAAAACTAGAACATTAGAGAAAGGAATGCTCCATATTGCACTATTGAGAGAAAATACACAAATCACACGGCTCAAGATTGTCCCTACAATAGGCAGGCTGTTAGACAAACTTATCAGCAACCTTACCAACAAGGTAGGTATCAAAACCAATACCAATAGCCATTTTATCGACCACAACAACAATATCAGGCACAATATAGGCCACAACCAGTCTTGGGAAACCAACCACCAGCTCCTGCCAAGGTGATTCCAGTCAAGTATGCCGTGGGAGAGGAAAATCCAAATAGAGCATTGGTCCCACTAACCCCATTGATACCAGATAATGACTCTCATGCTCATAACTCAGACTACTCCCATGAAGGTAGTCCACATGGTTATTACACAGAGTCACCTGAACATAGTGAGATTTACTCATATCAATTTGAGGCACCACCTATGGAACAAAATTGGGAGCCTGAATACTCCAACGTCATGTACACCTGCAAACCCTAGGCCCCAATTGAGACAAGTAAGACCACAAGCCCCTAGAGGACCTTGTTTCAGATGTCAGGGCGACCATTTCATTCGTGATTGTCCCCACCCAATATCTCCGAGTCAAGGTCAGGCTATCACAATACAAGCTTTTTGTCTTGAATGTGGCAAAGACCATCTCCCTAGAGATTGTCCAAGAAACCCCTCCAGTGCACCCAAGATTACACCCATTGATGTGGTAGGCTTAGTGGCGGATTCAAGTTCAAGTAGGAGTAATGTGGCTCCTATACAAGCTGTCACTAGAGCACAAGCCTTAAAACAGGATAAACCAGTAGAGTAATCACAGTCAAGTGAATCAGGAGAGCCTAGTAAGAGGAAAACAAGAACATGGAAGGATACCAAGGAGAAAGCCAATCGCAAGTGGAATAGAAAGTTATCCGAACTAGAAGAAAGCCTGAAAGAAGCGAAAACAAAGATAGAAGACATTGCATCTCAAAGTCCGTCGCATGCCAAAACTCCATCCACTCCACCTCATCCCATCCCACCACCCATTGTAAATAGACCACAACCAGGATCTTTTCTTGCAGATCCAACCCCAGAAGGCTTGGATATGATGTTCAAGGCCTACCAGGCTTGACTCCAAGAAGGGCCAACAGCTGCAAACCTAGACCAGAGTTACCCTAGAGCAGATTTAGAGATTGAATGGATGAAAATATGCATGAAAATGGTAGAACAAGCTCAAGCTATACTTGAGACTAGTCAAAAGTTCAATCAAACAAACTCTGTCAAGTCGGATTTGCATTTTTAGGGCTTACTAGAAAGATTAGAGCAGTTGGTAAACAAACCACAAGTTTCTTTACCTCCACAGGCTCAACCAATTATTGAAAGAGGAAGCTCACCACCAATGGGAGCTTATGTTCCTAATTCCACCGATGCTGGAATACCTCCTTCAATTCAACAGTACTCTCAAGAGTTCTTGCGAGAAATACAAGAAGAGAACTGGGCCAAGGAGAAGGGTAACTCCCCTCCTATTCCTGAGATTGATGATCTTCATGATCAATTTCCCCAAGACATTCCATCCATTCACGGAGATCAAGTGGAGCAACAAGAAGACGAAAGGTTAGATTTTGAATCTAATACCTTAGAAGAATTGCCTCAATTTCCAGGCCCATGGGAATCTGAATCTCTTCAGATCAGAGCTCCCACAATACTGGTCAGACATGAAGCCTCAGTGTTCCCAAGGAACACTGATGTTGTGAAGAACACTAAGGTTCAATGTCCTCCCACGGTAGAGGAGCTGCTAAAAGCAAAACCTGAACTATGGGATCATGTGAAGGATCATGTTCCAGAACTTGATTCCAATATGCCAAAAATAGGCTCTAAGCAAAAAGTTCCAGAGATACCTCTCGATAAAATAGGGGACATGTGTGAGGGTGAAGAAGGTAATACTTATCTTCCAATCACCTACTAAGGTTACACAACCAAAGCAATCATTGATTCAGGTGTTGGTGTTGCCATTGCGACCACCTCTTTGTGGAAGCAATGGGGCAAACCCACATTAAGACCAACTAGAATGAAGCTTCAAATGGCAGACGGCCATTTTGAAAGACCTCTGGGGTTGCTAGAAGGGATAACTCTAACCACGTGGTGTAGAGTTTGACCATACATCTGCTATATGTGACTTTGAGAAAAATAATGTCTATGAGATGATCCTAGGAAGACCCTTCCTACGACAATTGCAAATAGTACAGGATTGGGGAACCAACTCCTTGTACTTGCATCACTTAGGGGTCACTACCAAGGCCAATTTGAAGGATTACTCCTTCAGAGATGTACCACCCCTATAGTGGAACCCTATCCATAAAGCAAAAGAAGATCCAATCTCTGTGCATTCTGGAAGTTCTCCTGACCCATCCTGGTTGCATGAAGATACTCATTTGTGGATGTGCAAAATGGTCGTAGAGGAAGAGGAAAAACACTTGAAGGCGAGAGAAGAAGGAACTTCACTAGGAGATAGACCAGTTACAAACCCAGCCTATACACCGATGATCTTTTCAGATGAGGAATTTGAGCCTCATGGTTGGCCAGAAATCTTAGCCACTATGGACATTGCTGTCAACGAGGAACAGTGGACACCTCATTGTGATGAGGAGGGTTATGATATCTCAGTGTTCATGTGTCAGCCCTTGCTAGAAGAATGTGACCCTAGTGATGTCATAGAAGAAGAAGAGAATGACGATGATATAGAGCCCATTGTGATGGATAGTTGCTTTAACTCAGAGCAGCACTATCTAGAAGATATAGGAGTGTTCACCCAGAAAGAAGAAGAACCTCTCACAAGTATTAAAACGGTAAATTCAAAGGATGGAAGTGAGAGCAGTCAAAAGAAAAAGAAAAGAAAAGCAGTGAAACAAGAAGAGGAGGAATCATTGTTTGAAGTACCAAAAAACTTCAAGAAATATGAAGTTGACGACCGTAAAATTTTGGTACGAATGCCTAAGAGAGAGGCCATCATAGGAGAATCATATGATAATAAAGAAAAGACCAAGAAAATTGTAGTGACCATTGAAGAGAACGAAGAGAGATGCACATATATAGGAGATGACCTAAGTGCAAGAGAAGAAATGGAGCTCGTAGCTCTATTAAGGGAATATAGGGATGTGTTTGCGTGGCACTATAGAGACTTGAAAGGGGTAGATCCAAGAATTCGCTCTCATACTATCCCCATGACCGCTGATGCCCAAGCCCACCAAACAAAAGCCCTACACATATAATGATACATATGCAGCCAAAATAAAAGAAGAAATTGATAGGCTGATTGAAGCTGGATTTATCTATGAGATTGAGCATATTGAATGGGTGTCCCCCATTGTAGTGGTGCCCAAGAAGAACGGGAAGTTGCGAGTGTGTATTAACATTAAAAAAGTTAATGCCGCTACGATCAGAGATAGTTATCCGCTTCCAATCACGGAACACCTATTGGAGCGTGTTGCAGGCAAGGAAGTTTATAGCTTCCTTGATGGATTTTCAGGCTACAATCAAGTAGCCATTCCCCCAGAAGATCAACACAAAATAGCTTTTGCCACAGAATGGGGAATCTTTGCATTTCATGTGATGCCATTTGGGCTCACCAATGCACCTGCAACATTCCAAAGGCTCATGTGTCATGTCTTCAAAGAGTTCTTGCGAACGAGCTTAGAAGTGTATGTGGATGATTTATGTGCTCATTCCCATGAAAGATTTCACATCCCCAAGCTCAGACAAATCTTCAACAAGTGTAGAGAATATCGAGTGTGTCTGAACCCAGAAAAGTGTGTGTTCATGGTGCATCAAGGTAAAATCTTAGGTCATATTGTTTCTAAGAATGGAATCTCAACAGATGAAGATAAGGTACGAGCCATAGCAGAGCTTCCAAGGCCAAGGAATGTTAAAGAGGTACAAGCCTTTATGGGCCATTGTGGATATTACCGTAGGTTTATCCACATGTACGCGATCATAGCTAGACCCCTTTATGCCTTGTTGTCTAATTTTGAGTGGAACGACGAATGCGAGAATTCTTTCAACGAACTGAAGAAACGTTTGTGCAGAGCACAAATACTGACCACTCCTAATTGGAATAAACCATTCCATGTCCATGTGGATGCATCCAATCATGCCATAGGATGTGTGCTAGCACAACCCACAGGTGAAGGAAACTTAGATTTGCCCATAGCATATGCTAGTAGACAGCTCACCGCAGTTGAACGAAACTATACCACAACTGAGCGAGAGGGCTTAAGCATGGTCTATGCATTGAAGAAGTTTAGACACTATTTATTGGCCAACAAGTTCAAGTTTTTCACTGATCATCAAGCTTTGTTATATTTGGTCAATAAACCTTGCAATACTGGACGCTTAGTAAGATGGTTCCTCTTACTAATGGAATATGACTTTGAAGTTGTTGTCAGGAAAGGTAGAACCCACCTCCGGGTAGATCACCTTTCTCACATTACTTCAGGAGAGTCACCTCAAGGAGTGTCTGATGACCTACCTGATGCTTATCTGTTGAATTTGGAGGTTGTTCCTAAATGGGCAAATAAGTTGGTACCCGTCCTCACCTTCGGACCCGCAAATAAGAACGTGAAAACCTCGCAAGAAGAAATTGTCAAATCACAAAAATATCACATATTGGCAGGAAGCATGTACAAACAAGATACAGAGGGTGTACTCGGATGTTGCGTTGAGGACGATGAACATAGTAGTTGGTTGCAACAAGCCCATGAAGGATTTCTAGGAAATCACTATTCTAAACAACGAACATTGCAGAATCTAAAATGTTTAGGAGTGTATTGGCCTAGCATGGACAAAGAAATACATGAGCGGATTAAGAATTGTCTAATGTGTAGATAGAGACCACCAGTGGAGCATGCCACCCTTTATCAAGTGTCATTAATTCATGATTGGAGTGCTCCATTGGTAGAGTTTATGAGATCGGGAACCTTACCCAAAGAGGCTAGTCTTGCAAGAAGACGAAGCATGGAGCAAGAGGCTCACGGCTATGTGTTAGTTGGAGACAACTTATATCGAAGAGGCAAGGATGGTTATCTAAGATTGTGCATTCACGAATCAGACTATTTGAAAATCTTAGAAACTGCACACAACGGTGTTGCAGGTGGAAACTTTGGTCCTAATCGAGTAATCAAGACCATTCTATTCTTAGGACTTTGGTGGCCCACTCTTCATATGGATGCACATACCTATGTGAAGAAATGTGACACATGCCAACATGCACAATATCCAATTAGAAAAGATGAGATGCCTTTGAGGCCAATGATGGGAGTGCGTGCATTTTCGAAGTGGGGCATAGACTTCATAGGTCCTATTAACCCTCCAGCTAGAAACTCCCATGCAGAGTATATTATTGTAGCCACAGATTACCTTACAAAGTGGGTCGTGAAAGCCACAACAAAGAATGATGCTCAGACTACGGCTAAGTTCTTATTCAAGAATGTGTTCACGAGATATGGGCTACCAATAAAGTTAGTGAGCGATAGAGGCACACACTTCTTGAATGAGGTTATTGAAAATCTTCTTCAAGAATTCTTGGTGATACATAAGAAGTCCTCCCCTTATCACCCACAAGCTAACGGACAAGCCGAGAGCACCAATAAGATCCTATGTAATGTATTGACAAAACTAGTGAATAATAAACGCTCTGATTGGGACAAACAGCTACATCATGCTGTTTGGGCTTATCGAGTTGCCTATAAAACTGTTTGGCTTCTAAGCCCAAGGAAAAGACGATTGTGAAAGCCTTTATTTTGCTCAAACCCCTCGCAAACGGTCCACTTGGATTACCTAGAGCCCAGAATTATCTCGCAATGGATTCTTCCTATGTCTATGCACTAGCTCATATGTTCCTGGCAAACGCATCAAAATGATGATTCTCTTACCCCGAGGGAAACTGCCTATGCTCAATGATATTTTGCCTAATTTTCTTACACTATGTCACTATGTTTCACAAGTATCCTCAAATCTATCCACTTTGAAATTCCCGGCACACGCACCAAAATGTTTGGCCTCTTAGTCCAAGGGAAAGTGCACACACACAAGGGTATTTGGCTAAACTTTCTGATGCTAGGTTAGTTTTGATCGCCCTAAATCCACAATTACACTCCAAAATTTTGATGGAGGAGGCGAGAAAACGCATGCACGATTGGATATCCACCTCAAGTGGTCACTTCCTGTAACCTCCCCTTCTTCACTCACCTACGGCCAAGCACTCACATGTATGCTTCCACACATCACTCTCCCTCTCTTTACCTCCTATCTTTCGGTTCTACTCATACACACCTAGACACCCACGTGCATGCACTAAGACACATTTACTTACTTTCCCTTGTACACACACATGCATGTTTGGCCAAACATTCACATATATACACCTTCACACCTATGCTCTCGCACACATGCATACGTTCTCGTGCACTTTCACCCTCAATTTCCCAATTGCACTCTTACACCTGCACCCCTTGTTTTCCTCACTCTACCCGTGATATAAACATTTAAAACTTCTTGCTCGATAAAGAGGTGCAGCACATATGGAAATAAAAAAATACCATGACACATTTGTGTATCCTAATGATGCGATCGGGATTGTTGACTCTTCATAGAAGCCACCTTGCATAATCCTATTCCCGATGTGTGCTAATGTTCGCTTAAATAAAAAAGCTCCCCAAATTCCAACAGGGAAACCCGTGCCAAGTTCCTCGCTCAAACCTCCCACAACTAACTCGATGTTACGAAACACAGCAATGTCAACAGATGGGTGTGTATCAAAGGGAAACGAAATTATATATATATATATATATATCACTTTGAAAGTTGGGGTTGGAGAGATGCGTGCAGGATCACAACTCAAGGCACTCGTGTTAAGGTTGGTCAGGACACTGCTTGGGTGCATCTATGCCTTGAAGCAGCACTGCTGCAGCAGGGCTTTACAACAGCACCAAATTTGTTGAAGCATTTTCTACATTCTTAACCTTCGGGCTAAGTAAAGCCTAACATTTGTAGCTACGAAATCGTCCCTGTACGCCGTCAAGCAATAAACAACCAATGCTAATAACATCATGAACGCAATGGATCCATGATACAAATGCTACGACCATATTATGACATCGAAAACTTTTAACTTCATTTCAGTTAATGATTTGCAAAGATCCCTCACTTCGATTAGACAGAACATCGAGACCAATTCAAGTGCGCCATTGCACATAAAGATTGACAACAGACCCCCCCCCTATGTAATCAACCCAAGAGGTTGCACCCCCATCGTCAAAATTATAACGCATCATTGTGCCGCATTAGAAATACCCTTAGCACTCGGAAGCTCCGTTTATACTCTCTGAGAAAGCAGCTTCTGCGGGATAAACTTACTAATAGGTATGCGATGAGCGACATGGAATAAGAACAACTTTGAATATAAACTGGACTCTGCCCTAAACCCTGTTATCACATATGTGTATTGATACACTGATCAACAATACGTAAAACAGAAGCCTTGACACCACTTCATTTATCCAAATTAGGTGAGGTAGGCAAACATAGACATTCAAAACCACGCCAAGCAGGGCCATCAACTGCAACGGTATGCTCACTACGCGATAAACCTTATTACAGCATATAGTCAATAGTATATCATCTCGTCATTCACGGATACATGTCGAGACCGTCACTGCTACCACCATGTGAACCCAATTGGTTTGCTTCAGCATACATAAACAATGGCACGAACCTTGAGATGATCACTCGATGATGGTGTCCGCACTCACTGGAGAGATTTGTCAGCCATTCCTCCTTCGTGTGGGCATTGACAGCCCATCGCTTCCCCTGCAGCAGCCGACTTCTTTCCCCTATTGCTCTGCAAGACCGGCCCCAAAACAATTGGCAGTGTTTCCCCCCCACCAGCTGTCCTTCCACTTCTCATCCCCTTCTGTAGAAAAAGAAGCGAGCACAAAACAGAGAGCCCCCTTTTAACATAAGGTATTCCAAAAAAAACAGAGGAGCATACGATGCGCTTCTCTCCTTCTGCTTCTGCTCATGCAGATATCCCTGGGGCAGCCTTGCTGAATGTAACAACAGTCTTAGAACTGACAGTCAAAACTTTTGTGAAATGCACTCCCTCTATTGCATATAGCACCTGAATTCTGAACCTTTTGAAAAGTGACAAACTCCGTTTATTGTTCCTTGCACTTCTATCTTCATCAGCAATCAATATTAGAGAATCATCAATCGCAGCACATCCGAAACGTTGGAGACGGGTCATGCGCAAAAACTGAGAGTAAATAATTTCTGCTAATTCTCCGCAGTTGCTTTTTACATTCCACCTTTTTTCATACACATCTCCCCATTGATATTGTTTTGTTTGAGATAAAAGAAAAGAGGTTCTGTCGTCTCCGGAAAAGCCGAGTGCATATGTCCTCCAAGTCTTCCTAATGCAAGTTTATGGCTTTGGCTCCACCTTATATATCGACTCTTCCTTGCAGCACAATAACAAAACTTCTTGGAAACACCTTCTCTCTATTGCAGATAGCAGCACAATTCCAAACCTGTTGAAGAAACACTCGGCACATGAATCCCCTTGCTTGAACCTCTAGATGATCACTCGCCTCTGCAACTGTCCATTGCTCATGCAAATCTTTGTCCTTCCCATATCAATATCATGCGCTGCTCTTCTCTTCTCCAGATCATGTGTATCAGAAAAATAGCATGACGTCTAGCCTTCTTCCCTTTTGTTGTTGGATAACGCTTGTATATTTGAAGTGCGATGGAAGATGGAGCCTTCAATGAATTCAACTTTTGGCCGAAAACCTAAAAAACTGGATCCAAATTCATTGAAACAAGTGAAGAGCAGAGAAGCCTTCCAACGTATCTACTTCATCCCTACAATCAATATCTTTTATCGAGCTCAAATGTGTTTCTTCTGTGACAAGAATGCGAACATCAGCTAAGACTTCAGAACAGTCCCTCCAGGAGCATGTCAAGAACAGAAGTTGGGAGATGTTCCTTTCCAATTTGTGACCTTCAGTTCACTCCAGTATCTGTTGTATTTCTTTATCTGTTAATTGTCGCAGTTCTTCCCATCATGGGTATCAGCATGGATTAGAAAAAAATGTCGCACAAGCAAATATTTATATGCTTTTAACATCACTTCCACTTTTGTGACTCGTCTGCAACAATAAAAGGAAAGTCAATAACAATGCCATGACTCTGTACATAAATCTTTAAAGAAGTCTTCCAAAGATCTCTGCTCCAACTTCGATGTGTCTGCCACACTTCATATACTTTGCGGCACTCGTTCTTTATAAGTATTGACATGTGCTACATAATTATGCGTATGATAAGAAGATATGAAGGTAGCACCATAACTTCGTGATGCCATGCCTGGATATGCCAAAGATAGGTATCTCAAAATCGCATGACTCTCGAAGGCGTAGCAACCATATAGGATGAGTTTCCTCCCTTTGCAGCCCTACAGTAGCTGCCTCCGATGCCTTTGCTTACTGAGATTGAGTCTCCTCCTGCCTTCTATATACGCGACTGAAGAAAAACCCCCACAGAAGAAAAAAGAAGAAAAAACCCCCGCTACCTCTTCCACGTTCCCATCTTATCCCCCGTTCACAAAGGGCTTTCCCCCCCCGGATTCCTTCTCTTCCCGAAGTGCCCCAAACCTTTTTGGATTTGCCCCCCCCCCCCCCCCCCCAAACATCCAAAAACCTCTTGCAAATCTGAGTCTCATGTCTCAAGTTGTATCCTCATAGGTCCTCGCATCAAGAACTTATGCAACTTTCTCCTCCAAATACCTGCAATCAATCCTTTTTCCGTGCAAAATACCTACAGACATATATATGATTTACAAAATGGAAACAAAAAATCAACCATTTGTATGGGTAACATACTCCCCCCTTCTGCTTGCGAAGTCGTCCCCGACGAGCCAAATTGTTTTTGCACTCAAATCATCCAACATTTGCTTCATCACTCAATTAGATACAAATCTTTACCTTGCATACATATTCTCTTCTTCCTCGATGTAGGACCTGCAATCACACTCATACAATCGTCAGTTAGTACCAAAATCCAATCATTTCACTTACCATCTTTGTCCATCCTCTCGCATCTTCATCGCCATGTCCACCTGTCTACAAACTTCATCAAACATTAGATCATTTTCTCATCAAATTACAATATCTATAACCAAAATGAAAAGAAAATCATATCAATCATCCACATCACATAGATATACTCAGTACACACATCATGATCCCACATCACACATGCATTCTCATCACACACAACATACATACATGCAAGAACCACATCCTCTCTTCCTTTTCGATACTCTTTTTTGTCTATATGTTCACTTGCCTAATTTCTTTTCCATTTCCACTCAAATCCTCTTGCCCATTTTCCATGCCCCTTCTACCTAGGGTTTCTACTACCCGCTTTCCTTTCATCAACTCTTTGTTTTTTTTTTTCCTCTTTTCAAGTAAATTCCATGTTAGGTCACCACACCTCTAACTTGATGGATACACGACAAGGACCACTCAAGCCTAACACAAGCTCACCTCGACAAGACCACTCATCATCGACGCGATTCAAGACTTCTCAAGTCGTTGCACCACTTAAGAGCCAAACTGAACACTTCTTGAAGGTTTGTAGACAAACAAGGTACCTAGCACGATTGGATCTCTCAAGTCAAAGTCTTCCACAGACACGTCCCAACCAAAACCCTAGCCGAGCTTAAGCTTCCATTCGACATGCCTCATCGAGAGTCCACACATTCCCAGATCCCCACAACACAGACACATATTCCCATCCAAGCATCAAGCTCTCTCACCTCTCTTGTGTCCCCCCTCGAGCGAGGAATTTGTCTCATTCATTTTTTTTTTCACATTTTTCTCTTCCTTTTTTCATCATTTTCCACATATTTACTCACACTTGCCGGCCTACGCCGAAGCTGGATGCGACTCGTGGACTCGACCACCCGATCGAGTTTGTTCCACCCATCTACCAACCCAACGCAGCGCGCGACACACAGAGAGCTAGCCCTATGTGAAACCGACATCGGTTCGTGGCTTTGACCACCCAGCCAAAGTGGGTCCACCCACCTATCAGCCCACATAGGCACGTAGCCACATGCACACATACATAAACATATAATTTTTTTTTCCATTTTTTTTTCATTCCCGCATCTCAAGAATTAGGAGACAAAAGAAAGGACTTTTTCCCAACCCAACCAATCACGACACACACACATATATCCCCTCATGGACATCCCAATGAGACATATCTCCTCTCTGCTGCCACTCAAGCCAAAATCCAGCCACTAATGCCATGGTCAACCCGTCCTCGCAAAACCCGCACATACTAACCACCTTGTCGATCTGAAACCTCAAAAAGTGTCACTTTAGTTCCTAAGTGTACAACACACTTGGTCCACCCGTCCTCACATCTTTGACTCGCAATCCGCAAAGCAAACCCTAATCAAACTCAAGCCGTCCTCACCGGCATCCATCATATCATCTTTTTCTTTTTCATCTCCATCCTCTGCCTCGCAGAGATTCCACATGATTCGACAGCTTGCTGATATTGTCCTCTAGCCAGGCGATACGGTCTGGAAGGACACCATTCATTACTACACCTCTTAATGCCTCGAGCTTCAAAGCTAAATCCCTTATCCCTTCTTCTTTTCGCTCATCACTGCCTTGGAGTCGAAAAATCTCATCATCCACTTGATGGAACCGAACCCACATTTTCTTCTTCTCCTCTTCTAAATGGCTCATCTTTCTTTCTATTTCCAAAGGAACCTCCTTGCTCCCCCGACTTGGCCAGACAACTTTTCAACCTCTTCTCGAATCGACCTCTCCTCCCAGATTCTACTCATATTTTCTACTTCCAGATCATCCACTTTTTTCGACAACTCCTTCGCCTTTTCTAACTCCACGCCTATCGCCTCTAACTTGTCCAACATCACTTTTAGCTCTTCCTCTATTCTACCTACTTTCGGATCCTCTACTCGTTCTCGGGTCTCATCGTCTTTCTGATTCATCCACCTACCGAGCTTGCTACTCAGCTTTGCATTCTCTTTTTCTACCCGTCTCATTTTCTCATCACTCTCTACTTGGGCACTTTTCATCCCTTCTAACTCTAGGTGGAACTCCTCACATGCGTTACCCACTTGGTCATCATATCTACCAGTCATCTCTCGCAATTTCTCGATCTCCTTTTCTATTCGGTCGACTCTCTGTGCCAAGTCATCATCATGTTTAGGGGAATCCTCCTCGATTGCAATGCTATGGCAATCGGCTATCATCAAGCCAGTTCTGAGGTCCAAGACCTCCTTTCTCTTGATGTTACCCTTCCTAGCCAATTTTTCACTCTCAAGCATCTGGACTTGTCCTCTCAGGTTCTCATTTTCCACTTTCAACACTCTACTTATATCTGCCACCACTCGGAATTGCTCCTCCCATCTGTCTACAACCTCTTCTATCTTTGACTGATTTTTTTCCAATGTTTCCACCTTGACCCTCTCAATATCGCACTCTTCACGAAGACATTCCAATTGACGTTTTATGCTTGCCAGCAAACTTTCGTCAATCTTCGGCTTTCACATAAAAGGATGAAAGTGACATGCTAACCTCTTTTGCAACATCCTCCTCAACGGGAACCTCTTTCGCGTGACACACTGGCTCGCATAGCTTCTTGTTTCTGCATTCCACGCATCTAGGGACAAAGTCCAATGGACTTGACACACGAGGGCAAAACTTTGCAATGTGCCCGACTTTCTCGCAACACCAACACCGAATATAATTCGAGGTTGGACCACCCCGACGACATTCATATGCATGGATTCGCATTGAGTGTCCAAACCCGTTTCGACTTCTAGTCCCTCTCGGAGTCATCATTCTCGAGCTAATTTCTCGAACATCTACAACTTGCGTACTTTGCGCCATCTCTTTACCAAGACCAAAGCAACCAATCTGGGCTTGGCTGTGCCACACAATTGGGGCACCAAGCGAACTTGTAGCAATCTCTATGAGATGTGCTAAGCCAATTCCCGACAGACGCACCAAAATGTTTGGCTTCTAAGCCCAAGGAAAAGATGATTGTGAAAGCCTTTATTTTGCTCAAACCCCTCGCAAACGGTCCACTTGGATTACCTAGAGCCCACAATTATCTCGCAATGGATTCTTCCTATGTCTATGCACTAGCTCATATGTTCCCGACAAACGCACCAAAATGATGATTCTCTTACCCTGAGGGAAAGTGCCTATGCTCAATGATATTTTGCCTAATTTTCTTACACTATGTCACTGTGTTTCACAAGTATCCTCAAATCTATCCACTTTGAAATTCCCGGCAGACGCACCAAAATGTTTGGCCTCTTAGTCCAAGGGAAAGTGCACACACACAAGGGTATTTGGCTAAACTTTCTGATGCTAGGTTAGTTTTGATCACCCTAAATCCACAATTACACTCCAAAATTTTGATGGAGGAGGCGAGAAAACGCATGCACGATTGGATATCCACCTCAAGTGGTCACTCCCTGTAACCTCCCCTTCTTCACTCACCTACGGCCAAGCACTCACATGTATGCTTCCACACATCACTCTCCCTCTCTTTACCTGCTATCTTTCGGTTCTACTCATACACACCTAGACACCCACGTGCATGCACTAAGACACATTTACTTACTTTCCCTTGTACACACACATGCAAGTTTGGCCAAACATTCACATATATACACCTTCACACCTATCCTCTCGCACACATGCATACGTTCTCGTGCACTTTCACCCTCCAATTCCCAATTGCACTCTTACACCTGCACCCCTTGTTTTCCTCACTCTACCCGTGATATAAACATTTAAAACTTCTTGCTCGATAAAGAGGTGTAGCACATATGGAAATAAAAAAATACCATGACAGATTTGTGTATCCAAACGATGCGATCGGGATTGTTGACTCTTCATAGAAGCCACCTTGCATACTCCTATTCCCGATGTGTGCTAATGTTCGCTTAAATAAAAAAGCTCCCTAAATTCCAACAGGGAAACCCGTGCCAAGTTCCTCGCTCAAACCTCCCACGACTAACTCGATGTTACGAAAAACAACAATGTCAACAGATGGGTGTGTATCAGAGGGAAACGAAATTATATATATATATATATCACTTTGAAAGTTGGGGTTGGAGAGATGCGTGCACGATCACAACTCAAGGCACTCGTGTTAAGGTTGGTCAGGACACTGCTTGGGTGCATCTATGCCTTGAAGCAGCACTCCTGCAGCAGGGCTTTACAACAGCACCAAATTTGTTGAAGCATTGTCTACATTCTTAACCTTCGGGCTAAGTAAAGCCTAACATTTGGAGCTACGAAATCGTCCCTGTACGCCGTCAAGCAATAAACAACCAATGCTAATAACATCATGAACGCAATGGATCCATGATACAAATGCTACGACCATATTATGACATCGAAAACTTTTAACTTCATTTCAGTTAATGATTTGCAAAGATCCCTCACTTTGATTAGACAGAACATCGAGACCAATTCAAGTGCGCCATTGCAGATAAAGATTGACAACAGACCCCCCCCCCTATGTAATCAACCCAAGAGGTTGCACCCCCATCGTCAAAATTATAACGCATCATTGTGCCGCATTAGAAATAACCTTAGCACTCGGAAGCTCCGTTTATACTCTCTGAGAAAGTAGCTTCTGCGAGATAAACTTACTAATAGGTATGCGATGAGCGACCTGGAATAAGAACAACTTTGAATATAAACTGGACTCTGCCCTAAACCCTGTTATCACATATGTGTATTGATACACTGATCAACAATACGTAAAACAGAAGCCTTGACACCACTTCATTTATCCAAATTAGGTGAGGTAGGCAAACACAGATATTCAAAACCATGCCAAGCAGGGCCGTCAACTGCAACGGTATGTTCACTACGCGATAAACCTTATTACAGCATATAGTCAATAGTATATCATCTCGTCATTCACGGATACATGTCCAGACTGTCACTGCTACCACTATGTGAACCCAATTGGTTTGCTTCAGCATAGATAAACAATGGCACGAACCTTGAGATGATCACTCGATGGTGTCCGCACTCACTGGAGAGATTTGTCAGCCACTCCTCCTTCGTGTGGGCATTGACAGCCCATCGCTTCCCCTACAGCAGCTGACTTCTTTCCCCTATTGCTCTACAAGACCGGCCCCAAAACAATTGGCAATGTTTCCCCCCCACCAGCTGTCCTTCCACTTCTGATCCCCTTCTGTAGAAAAAGAAGCGAGCACAAAACAGAGAGCCCCCTTTTAACATAAGGTATTCCAAAAAAAACAAAGGAGCATATGATGCGCTTCTCTCCTTCTGCTTCTGCTCATGCACATATCCCTGGGGAAGCCTTGCTGAATGTAACAGCAGTCTTAGAACTGACAGTCAAAACTTCTGTGAAATGCACTCCCTCTATTGCATATAGCACCTGAATTCTGAACCTTTTGAAAAGTGACAAACTCTGTTTATTGTTCCTTGCACTTCTATCTTCATTAGCAATCAATATTAGAGAATCATCAATCGCAGCACATCCGAAACGTTGGAGACGGGTCATGCGCAAAAACTGAGAGTAAATAATTTCTGCTAATTCTCCGCAATTGCTTTTTACATTCCACCTTTTTTCATACACATCTCCCCATTGATATTGTTTTGTTTGAGATAAAAGAAAAGAGGTTCTGTCGTCTCCGGAAAAGCCGAGTGCATATGTCCTCCAAGTCTTCCTAATGCAAGTTTATGGCTTTGGCTCCACCTTATATATCGACTCTTCCTTGCAGCACAATAACAAAACTTCTTGGAAACACCTTCTCTCTATTGCAGATAGCAGCACAATTCCAAACCTGTTGAAGAAACACTCGGCACATGAATCCCCTTGCTTGAACCTCTAGATGATCACTCGCCTCTGCAACTGTCCATTGCTCATGCAAATCTTTGTCCTTCCCATATCAATATCATGCGCTGCTCTTCTCTTCTCCAGATCATGTGTATCAGAAAAATAGCATGACGTCTAGCCTTCTTCCCTTTTGTTGTTGGATAACGCTTGTATATTTGAAGTGCGATGGAAGATGGAGACTTCAATGAATTCAACTTCTGGCCGAAAACCTAAAAAACTGGATCCAAATTCATTGAAACAAGTGAAGAGCAGAGAAGCCTTCCAACGTATCTACTTCATCCCTACAATCAATATCTTTTATCGAGCTCAAATGTGTTTCTTCTGTGACAAGAATGCGAACATCAGCTAAGACTTCAGAATAGTCCCTCCAGGAGCATGTCAAGAACAGAAGTTGGGAGATGTTCCTTTCCAATTTGTGACCTTCAATTCACTCCAGTATCTGTTGTATTTCTTTATCTGTTAATTGTCGCAGTTCTTCCCATCATGGGTATCAGCATGGATTCGAAAAAAATGTCGCACAAGCAAATATTTATATGCTTTTAACATCACTTCCACTTTTGTGACTCGTCTGCAACAATAAAAGGAAAGTCAATAACAATGCCATGACTCTGTACATAAATCTTTAAAGAAGTCTTCCAAAGATCTCTGCTCCAACTTCGATGTGTCTGCCACACTTCATATACTCTGCGGCACTCGTTCTTTATAAGTATTGACATGTGCTACATAATTATGCGTATGATAAGAAGACATGAAGGTAGCACCATAACTTCGTGATGCCATGCCTGGATATGCCAAAGATAGGTATCTCAAAATCGCATGACTCTCCAAGACGTAGCAACCATACAGGATGAGTTTCCTCCCTTTGCAGCCCTACAGTAGCCGACTCCGATGCCTTTGCTTACTGAGATTGAGTCTCCTCCTGCCTTCTACATACGCGACTGAAGAAAAACCCCCACAGAAGAAAAAAGAAGAAAAAACCCCCGCTACCTCTTCCACGTTCCCATCTTATCCCCTGTTCACAAAGGGCTTTCCCCCCCCCCGGATTCCTTCTCTTCCCGAAGTGCCCCAAACCTTTTTGGATTTGCCCCCCCCCCCCCCCCCCCAAAACATCCAAAAACCTCTTGCAAATCTGAGTCTCATGTCTCAAGTTGTATCCTCATAGGTCCTCGCATCAAGAACTTCTGCAACTTTCTCCTCCAAATACCTGCAATCAATCCTTTTTCCGTGAAAAATACCTACAGACATATATATGATTTACAAAATGGAAACAAAAAATCAACCATTTGTATGGGTAACAAAAACGATACTGAATGCCACCCCCTTTCAGATGGTCTTTGGACAGAATGCTGTTCTACCATTGGACTTCCTCATCCCAGCCTTAAAAGTAGCACAAGAGCATGAGTGGAATGGACATGAATTGTCCTCTAGGATCTTTTATCTAGAACGCTTAGGTGAGACAAGGCTACGCGCGGCGGCATGCATCTATGCTGCAAAGAAAAGACAAAAGGCATACTTTGATGCACACATCAAGGATAAGGGACTGAAAGAGGGCGATCTAGTGTTGGTTTACACACTAAAGCAACATGCCCGTAAGTTGGAAAAAAGAGGATATGGACCCATGATCATTAATATAATTTCCACTAGTGGTGCAGTTCAGTTGACCACTCTAGAAGGAGATATCTTGCCAAACTATATTAGTGAATGTAGAGTCAAGTTATACCAAGAACCTCTTACAGAGGATATGCTTACGAGACTCAACACTATTAAGAAGCAAAAAGAAGAGGAGTTAAAGGTGAGGGAAGAAGCACAGGCAGAGGCAAGAGAGCGTATTAGGCGAAATAAGTTAAGATGACTAGGCCTAGATGTCAACTCAAAAGCCCCAAAATATCACATGGATATGTGTCAAAAATCGGGCATAACTACTTCTCAAGTCATTGACCGACGTCCCTTTGTGACCATAGAGATAGGACAAGGAAAGGGTGCAAGGATTGTGAAAGCATTGATTGACTCAGGTGCAATAAGTAGTGCAGTTAGACTATCCTACTGCCAACACTTGCAGTTGAACATCAATCCCATAGAAGCTTATCTCATAGGATTGGGAGGTGTGGAAACCCCTTGTTTGGGCGAGGTGGAACTTCCCATCTACCTTCAAGATGTTCCAATGAAAGTCAAAGTGCTAGTGTGTCAAGATGAGAACCTTACAGAACCACTTGTCTTAGGATAAGATTGGATTTATGACAATGCAGTCAACTTGAACCTAAGAAGTCAACTTCTTCAAGTTTGGGTCTAGGGACAATGCTTTACATTAGAACTAGAAAATGGCATGCTCACAAATCCAGATGTCACATCTTGTAGTTCTCCTAGGACTAATCTTAGCAAAAGAGATTTTGTATGCGTCAAAAGCTCTATGTTGCAGGAGAACTCAATCATGGAAGAATAGGCTCAAAGACAAGCGGACTCCTCTGGTGCAAGGACTAATGCCGCCACTACAACTCAACCAACAAGGCAAGCACAACAGAACAGGACAACTGCTATATCAGATAGACAATGGGATTTCCAAAGGAAAGTAGTGTCGGGCATGAAGCAGATCTGGGTACGAAAAGGAGAGCAACCACCGGCCTTAACCCCACAATTCCCCTCCAGGGACCCCCACCAGGCCAGAAGACGACTGAAGAAGCTAGGAGAAACTCAACCACAAGGTATCCGACAAGTTTGGGTGCCTAAGACTTTAGCTACAGCTCAACAAGGGCGATTAGAGAAGTGGGTACCTAAGAAGCTCTTACATCCACAACAACCTATGTTCTCCCACATGCGAAAGGTCTCAACCAAGAAGCCACAAAGAGAAAAGGGTAAGAACCACATATAGAGATTGAAAGAAGATCAAATCACCTCTTCAACCATAGTAGGAAGACGTGTAAAAAGGGTATGGGTTTGGAAGCCAAAAAAACAAGTAGCCTCCACCGAACCAAAGCACCAATCACACTGGATACCCCAGTTCAGAAAGCATCCAAAGCGGAAGATGCCTGAAGTGATCTCTACTGTGCCAAATGTTGTTCTAAAATGGACTCCAATAAGGAGGATTACATCAGTTCGAGACCCAATGGATACCTCCACCAAAGTCGGCATCAACATCCGCAAATAACATCGAAAGCCTCGACGAGCGACAACCATGTGTTCCTTGCACAACCTTGTCTTTTGCACCATTTAGGTCATGCATTTCCAAAGTATGCATTAATATAGGGCCACATTACATGGCCCTGCATAGACACAATTGAGAGTCCCATGCACGAGAGCACATTGACACATGTACACCATTTTTTGATACTAAACTTTGTCTTCTTGTTTTGTGACATTGTTCCAAAAAAAAGAAAAAGAGAGAGAGAAAGAACTTGTCCCAGGTTTCGCTCATGGAACATGAATGAGTCATGCTTAGTTGAAGATGGAACCATCGATTACTGGGCATTTATCAGTTTGGATAGAAGTGTGTCTCGGCTAGCAGATGATGTAATTGCTGCCTTATCTGGTAGATGTCAAGAACTTGGCATGAACATGGCATCCACAACTATGGTTCCTCCTTAGCAGGGTAGGAGTGAAGAGCTTGAAGGTCCGCAACTTGAGAGATGCTTAACTAACATATGTACAAGAGCATCCAAGGAGATATCTGCAAGGGATAGTTTTGGTACCATGCAAATCCTTGTATGTATACTGAAATATAAAGAAATTCAATTCTTAGTATTTGGCAAATGATGCGTTGAAAAGAGGAGACAGGATCAGCCACTCAAAAGATCTCATCAGTGGACCATCAACATGGACATTCATCAACAATGTTCCATCCTAAAGGCCGAGTGTACAACACGAAGAGATGAACATCGATCGACCTTCTCCATGGTAAGTATATTTACTTTGGAAACATCATAACCATGATAGCTTAGGAAACCTCTCCATCGGCATACCCTTGGGCACTTAGCTCAAGAACCCCAATTTTTGCACCATACTTCTTCCGAGCATTTTCCAAGTAAGCATGCATAGGGCTACATTACAAGGCCGTGCACAAGGCACATATTTTCCTCAACCCATGCACGAACATACTTACCCATCAGACATTATGGGTTATGAGTACTTGGCATGACTACTATGAACATCATCTTTGGACGATGTGAGGACATCAATGGAGACTCACAACGACACAGTCATGCTCGAATCCAAGGCTGAAGCACCTACCAAGGGACTACAACTTGCAAAGGCTCACAGTGAGAAATGAAGAACCGGACAACCAACCTTGCCACATTTGGAAGAGAGATGGCTTTGGTTCATCCGAATGGACACTCCCTCTCAAAGCAACCTAGAATAACCATTACAACAAGGGTCTGTCAAGGACGACAGACTCGAGAGGGGGGGGGAGTGTTGAAGCTGAAGGTCAAGGACAAAGCACAGGAGCACATCAAAGGGTGGACACACAAGAAGAAGGAGCAAGTAGGGAGCTCCAAGAAGTGTATGTCAAATTTTCAGAAGAAATCCCTACAAAAATAGTGATTTTCATCACTAAAAACCATTGTAAATACCATTTTCTATTTTTATAACTCCATTTTGTTCAAGCCGAGGAGTCCTCAAGCTTGAGGAGTATTAGAAGTACCATCATACCAATTTTCATAATTTTTAGACTTTGTTTGAGCCCTCAAATAAGCCCTGGAACCTAATTTTTAACTAGGCCAGACACTAGGTCTGGACAGGGCCAAAACTACTCAAAAAACTATAAAAAGAGCTAGAGAGCTCATTTTTGGAGTTAGCTTGTTAGAGAATAGAGATTTTGTAAGAGAACGCATTTGCAATCAAAGCTTTCCATTGTTCCTCTCTTTGATCTACCTTGTGCGCGTGTGTGTATATGTGTGTGCATGTTTGTGTGCTTTCACTCACGCACTTGTGCCTTCACTTGCTCGTGGTCTTCATACCGGTCCTCACGTCTCCACGGGTTGACAAGTAAAGGAGGTGGTGCTTAAGCTTGAGCTACAATGGGTACAAAGTACCTTTCCTACTTTGCAACAACATATTTTATCATCAATAAGGAGCCCAAACCTACATGTTGAACTCCCCAACCTTTTCACTGGGGGTTTTGTTAAGGAGAAGAATGAGCCTCAACCAAAGGCCATAAATTTTGCAAAAGAAAGTATTACAATCCACCAAGACTTCCCTGGTGGTGTTGAGGACAAACTACGTGAGCAATCAAGCATGGAGGAGCCCCCCCCTTCAAATCTCAACCCCTTTGAGCCCACATTACCAGAGGTGGAAATTGAATATCTCTCCAGCATTGTTGTGGATGGAGAGGAATTTATTTTTCTTCATGATATATTGAGAAGGCATTCGGTCTATGTCTAGACGAATGCCTGAGTATTTTCTCCACAATGTCAGATGTTCTGCTTGAAAACACATCTGGCATACTTGAAAAGAAGGCCATCCCACTTGGAAATTTTGTGGCAGACACCATAGCAATGGTGTGTGAAAATACCTTAAAAGATGACAACAATTATACTAGGGAGGAGGAGTTCAGGGCAGTGCGGGAGAGGATAATGAAGCAAAAAATTCTTACATCCCCTGTAACAGAGCAGAGTGGCATGGTCCACTCTAGCATTGATCTTGATGCCCCTGGAAGAGGGGACGAAGAAGCCAAGCTTCATGATGTAAGTGGTAATTAAATTAAATAAATGGATAATTTAAGTTAACAAAGTAAGCGCTTAAATTCTCATTTTTCTTAACAGGAAGCAATTGAGCTGGACAAGTTCGCAGCAAGATCTGGTGGCGATCGAGCTTCTCGCAAGAGTGGTTCATCCTTGGCAAACTACATCGGAAAGTTGCCAAATGATGATTTTGTTATCATACATAAAGACTATAGTCTGGATGGGCACTTCATCGCTTGGTGCTTGAAGGCCCTTAGCAAAATTTTGTGTCTATGTACAATTACCCAAGGCACTGATTGTGTCATTTTGGTTAGGAAATCCTTAGTTGTAACTACATTAGGACTTAACTTTAGAGGAAAAGTACTAGGGCAAATAGGTATCGCCATGGGTCTGGGAATGCAAGACCCCCATGTAATATCAAGATCTATATTGACTTACCAGCTACCTCAATCTCTCCAAAGGAGAAAGAAAGTTGTAGAGAAATTGAAGGCAATTGAGAAATGATGTAAATGTTTGGATAATACAAGCTTTAGTTTTGCTTATTTTGTCTAGTGCTGTATATGAAATGTGCTTCATAAATTGAACCTACCATTGTCTCCACAAATTGTATGTAGTTTTAAGTTTTTTTATTCATGGTCTATGGTCTCTCTATGGTGCCTATGGTCTGTGGTATCTTAAAAAGCTTAAAATAGGCCAAAAAAGCCCCAGCCAAAAAAACTCGAGAATCAGCCCTACAAAAATTTTGCAGGGCTGATTTTCGCGTTTCTGTGGCTGGGGCTTTTTTGGCCTTTTTTATTGTTTATATGGGCTCCAAAGTGTAGGATAGTATGATATTATTCAATTTCTCTTGGTAACGGGTAGCATCAACTATACATTGAAGTCAGAGCAAGCCAAAGATTACCTGGAGTGACTAGCCTCTGTATTATACACACCTAACATCTCATCTATACATAGGGTGCATAAACAAGGCCAAAAAATGCAAAAAAAACCCTAGCCACAAACACGCGAGATTCAACTGTGCAAAAAATTTGCAGGGTTGAATCCGGCGTTTCTGTGGATGGGTTTTTTTTTGCATGAACATGACCTGTGGGGCAATATTAGGTACAACATGTACATATCTAGTCAAAAAACAATAGGCAAATGCATGCAGGTTCAACTCATTCCATATATAATTGCTTGAAGGAAAAGTTAGTTGCGTACACTTATGGTGGGGAGTCAAAGATAGAGAGAGTGAGAGAGAGAAAAAAAAGACACAAATAATATAGGAAAAAAAATTTCTATTAATCATTGTATCGCATCACAAAGTAGGCCTATCAAAGGGTACTATATACACATGTCATGGGTTATTTCCTCTAATTCGTCTTGCTAGTTGAATGTCCATGGGTTGTATGGTTACTCTCTTGGCATGGATAGCACACAGGTTAGAGTCCTCAAGCATGGAGATGAGGTAGGCATCAGCTGCCTCTTGAAGCGCTTCAAGTGCTATCCCTTGTATTCGTAGACCTGCACAATAGCTTTGTAGTTCTTCTTTTACTACCCTTTCAAAAACTCTTCATGGTATGAGTAGTTCAATGGACTTTTGGTAGTGTCGTATCTCTACGAAAGCCCTGCAGTGCCTCCTTCATCTTTGTGGAGCTCTTGCATTGGGAGGTATGTTCGGCTATCGTTGAGGTCTATGTCGTGGTTGATAGTTTTTCTTTCTCTGATGTACACGATGTGAGGGTCCAACTTCATCTTGCAAATTTTGTTGTCGATGTGGTTGTTGCCTTTGCTCCCTTTCCTCCTCTATTGGTATTTGCCCTTGTCCTTGTGGAAGTGTCTTGCCTCCATGTGTCACCCTATGGCTCGTTGGAATTTGCATATCATTCCATGGTGGTTGATTACTGCTTTCGTCATTCGGGGATGAATCCTCATCGCTCTTTGATACAACCCTTATCATCGGCTTTTGTTATGGAATAATGGGATTCCAATCCTTATCTCACATGTCATGATTAGGTGTACCTAACATGGGACACCTCATTAAAGGTATATCCCATTCAGTAGATGGAGATGCATCTGTGTCATCAGCTAAATCATCTATGTTGTCTTGTTTTCTCTTTGTTCGTTTATAACCTCGTGTGCAATATGGACAAGGATAGAGAGTAGATGCACCTTGTTTGCATCCTAACATGCATTTTGATAGTCTTTAAGTCTCCACCTAAGTGCCACTCTACTTCAAAATCACCTAGGCCTTCTACAGTGATTTTGGCACCATGAATTTGAGAAGTTATCACCTCTGTGATCCATTGGGTCCTACTGAAAATCCATGTAAGAACATCATTTGATTCCTTAGGTACTTCAATAGCACCTAACCACCATATATCTTTCTTGGATTGGACACTATATGTAAAGTGATGGGTAGATTCTTCACTTTCATCAATAATGGCATGGGCCATAGCTTTGTTCATGAGTGTCACACTAAGTCTCTCCATACGTCGCCCCTTTATGATTTGACATTCATCTAGCTTCAATATAAACTTGAATTTGGAACCACAATCTACATCAAATAAGAAACATTATATTAATAAAAATACTATGAATGTCATTATCAAAACAATGGATATACCTTGAATTGTGGATTTGTAAAATTTAACCATTTCCTTTTGAAGCCTCTCCAAATTGACAACTATATTGTTGTACTTTGTGTAGATGAATCCCTTCCTAGATGCGTTTTTCAACTCTTTCTTTGATATAGATGAATGATAAAAGGATGCAAGCATAACATCTTCTATATGCAAGTAATTGCCAAGAGTATTGGCTACATCCTCATTGGTCATCTTCTTCTTCAGAGGTACCTTGTAAGGGCATGGAAAAAAGCTTTGGAAAATACATTTGTTTTGCAGAGCCTGCTTCAAAAGATTGTACAATGCAGTGTATGCTCTAGTATTAACACTTGCTTCATCACATACCATCTGTACCTGACTAGGACTAATAATATCTTCTAAGTTGCCTGGAAAATCTTTAATCACTTGGGTTTGATGTGATTTCCTATTGGTGAATCCAAAATCATAAGTACATTTTTGTTGCTAAGACAAGAATTGGGAAACTTCAATTGATCCTCCATTGTTGAGGAAGCACTGGCATCTTCAACAAATGACCTGCACAATAAGAAACTCAACCTAAAAGTCTTTTAACATAAATAAACAAGCAAAACACATACCTAAGTGCGTAAACACTTCGCTTCCGTGCTCCACCACTAGTTGAAAGAGCTTGAAAGGATGACAATGGTCGTTTCCTATATCTCATCAAGTGGAGTTTCTTTTAGTTGTGCAAGATTGGCTTTTAACTTTGTAATTGTGATCTCCTTTTCTTCCATTTCTTGTTGGAGTTTATTATTGTGCTCTTCCAAAAACTTGATAACACTTTCTAAAGTGTGTATAACATTTTCTAAACTGTGTATCTTGAAATGGTTGTGATGACATTGTTGCATCCAGTAATTTGCTATAGATGTAGATTGGTTAGACAATCGCTTGCAATAGCCTAGCATTCCATCTTCACTGCTACCAAGGAATTGTAGATATGTGGAGATACTATGGAATCTAGGATGAACATTAGACATTGGATCTAAGGGATACAAAGCACCATTCACCCAAAGATCAATATTCGCCTCTCCAGCTGGACGTCGTTCATTTTGAGAATCTATGTCATTGCTGCCTCTAGTTGATGGTGATTAAGATTAATCTTGTACTTTGTTAAGGGAACAAAGTGCATTTAATTGAGCACTTTTTGGTAGGCTGAAGTAGGCTTTTTTTTAGGTTGAGCTAGGATCTTCTCTCTCTTTTGCACATAGAGAGAGAGAAAAACCACTTTCCACCTCATCAAATCCGTCAATCTTTATGAATAAAAGAATGAATTTTCTAAAAAAGTCTCTTTTTCAACTATTCTTTATTCAAAATGGCCCATACTTTTATGTATATGTCAGAAGCTATTTTTTTTAGTCTTGTTTTTATAAAACAAGACTAAAAAAATTAAAACAAGACTAAAATAATTTTTTTAAAGTGTCACGTCATCAAACTCGTAACTTTGGTTGCCCTAGAACATGAATTTAAAAAAAAAAACTTATTTTCCCTCTTACACACTAAAAAAAGTCATTTTGATCTATCCACATACCAAAACACACTTTTTTTCTTGCACACAACTATTGTACAAACCATTCCAGCCATCTCTGTGCTTCTTTCTATTCCGTGCTAGAGTTTTGCAACATCATGGTGCTCACATGTATTACGAACATGACACCAACACCAACGTGTGCTCCTCACTCAAAGAGTGTACATGTTCATGTGAATCCTTACAAGGCCCATGCAAGGTTCACTTTTTTTCCTAATGATCTGACCACCACAATGATTAGAAACACATCATTGGCACACTTAACATATTAGGTGCTTTTAGTTGGACTGTTATCAAAACCATGTGCAATCAGATAGGCATGCATCTTTTCATACCAAGCATGTGGTGCTTGCTTTAAACCATATAATGCCTTCTTTAACCTGCACACCTGGTTTTTATGCCCTTTCTACACAAAGCCACGGGGTTGGAAAACATACACTTCTTCATGCAAGTCACCATTCAGAAATGCTGCTTTAATGTCCAAGTGATGTACATTCCAACCATGATGAGCTGCAAGCGCACAGATGCTACGAATAATAGTCATTCGGCAAGTAGGAGCAAAGGTTTCATCAAAATCAATGCCTCTTTGTTGCGCATAAACCTTTACAACAAGCCTAGCCGTATACCTATCAATTGTTCCATCAGGTTTGTGCTTTAGCTTGTATACCCACTTAGTGCCAATGGCCTTCTTGCCAGAAGGCAAGTCACATAAAGACCATGTACCATTTTTCATGATGGCATCATATTCAGAATGCATTGCAGCCATCTAATGTTTTGAATTTTGTGCTTCATCAAACAAAACAGGTTCAGTCTGATCACAGAGACAAGAGGCAGCCATAGCATAGCAATCTAATGCAAAAGAGGTACTATGTGAGCCTGATCGAGTACAATATGACAGAGGTGCATCTAATTTGCTGTCATGCAAAGTCTACACTAGCCATTTTGGCATAGTTTTTGCCTACTCAATATCACCTCTCTCATCAACAAATGCGTCATGTAAATCTACATCAGAAATGGAATGATCTGCATCATCACATGAAACCTACAAAGGCTGAGAAGTTGCCTCATTAGGACCAGCACTAGATTATCCACCTGTAAAAAGAGGCAGCATAGTATCATACATGTCTTTGGAGCTAACAGATGTCTCTTAGTACATGAAAGCAATGGCTGAATAGTATCTTCCACAAAAACAACATTATAGCTAGCCAGAATGCATTTAGTTTGTGGATGATACAGACGATAGCCTTTATTTTCAAAACTGTACCCAACAAAAATACATTTTACTACTTTATCATCCAATTTTTTGCAATGTTGTTCAGGCACTAATGCATATGCTAGACAACCATAAACACATAGATGAGAAACAAATGGCTTGTGACTATGCCAAGCCTCATATGGAGTGATAGACTGCAACACTTTAGTGGGACACCTGTTCAATACATATGCTGCACACATAACAACCTTTAACATACATTTCACATTTTCCATTATACACCCTCTATAGCTTTCCTTTTTTATCATTTTGGCCCTCTCCAAGCTCTTAATCCTACTCCATGCCCCTCCCTTTATCCATCTACCTAGCCCTACCCCTTACCCCTCCTTACCCTCTCCCTCTCAGCCCTCCGTATACTTTCCTCCTACCCTCCATTCTCAATCATCTACTCTTGAATGCAAAGTTCTTTTGGTTCTTCTCTGGTGCTTGTTCCTTACTGTTCCTAGTGGACTTGGTAGCTGCTAAAATGTCCCTTTCAAGATTTTGTAGCACAGGAATCATGGTGAAAGCTCTGCTCAAAGTTTTGGTTGTTAGCTCTCCAGGATGGAGAGGCCATTAGGTGTTGGGCAACTGTTTAGCCCATAAAAGTAATATTGGTCAAAGTCAACACAATCAAAGTCAAAGGGTCAAAGTAAAAGTGATCAAAGTCAACATGTTCAAGGTCAAAGTCAAAGCATTCAAAGTTTGTTTGTCAAGGTGCACAGGTAGTGCACAATCAATTGTTCAGAAAGGCTATGTTTTGCAAAAAGTGGATGAAGGTTGCATATTGTCTTTTTGTGATTTCTCTAAGGTTCAAAAGTGTTTTTAAAGTGTTTGGAAGGTTCAGGTGAACCATCCCTTACACAATTGAAGAGGAACCATCCCTTAGGTGAACCATCCCTTAGTCATGTGAAGAGGAAGCGTATGCACAAGTGAAAGTATGGCCCCCCCATTCAAAATTTTGTTATTGTCCTAAAGTCACTACAGGACAAAACAAGGATTCGATGGTTGCCCGCATTTAGAGAAAATCTTGGGACATCAAATTGAGCACCAAGATATGCTACCAATTAGGAGCGTACGTGAATCGACACTCAACTCAAGGCAATGCATTATTCTTGGTTAGACTAAGCAAGGTGAGAATAGTGTACACTAGGGGGGAGAAGAGCAAGAGACATATAGTGAGTGTGCGACGCAGAGAAGGAAGTGCAAAATGTGCAAGGTGTGACTTAGATGTGTGCAGAGAAGTACTAAGCCATGCAACCAAAGGTCACAAGGTCCCATTGAAGCTATGTGCACGTCGACAGAAGATGTCCATCCCTCCTCCTATTGGAAGCTTGAGTGCAAGGTGTGCACAAGTGCAAGCTCTTGGAGAAGGTGGAGATTTGATGCAGAGAAGGTCGACAACAACAAGAACCTTGGGTATTTTGTAACTTTCTTCATTGTGCACTCTTTGGGATTTCGCACAGAGAGTATTTGGATTGTGTTGTACATCATTATTGTACTTCTCTCTTTATAATCAATCTACAGAAGTTTTTGGTGTCAGTATCCTTCTTCTTACCTTCCTCTTCTCGATCTTAGATTAGTGGATCCATGCTACAAACAATATGTTGCATGATGCATAGTAGGGGACCTTCTATTAGAAGCCAAGTTAATTTCACATTTTCTTGTTGGGTTGCAGAATGTTAGTCACATACTACAACATATTGGATGGCCCCATCACCTTGGAAGAATGCATATAAAAATACATTCACATAGAGGATGAATTGGGTAATTTGATAAAATCTTCTCACCAACCATAGAGTTTACTCTAGGTGTGAAATTGGGTCCCACAACTATAGATGAAATGGTAGAGGTTTGCTGCCAAAATGTTGAAGCTACAAGCTTCTAGGTCTAAACCTAGAAAACATTTGCAGTGCAGAGGAGATCATCCATCCTATGCACATAATAGAAGGAAAACTCCTCCCACACAACCACAATTTCAATATTTAAAAATTGAGAAAAAGTGGATCACTCACACAACATTCAAATGTTTCTATAACATGCACCTATTCAATAGCATCCTACTTAGTCCAAGCCCATGTAGCCTAGTGGTTTGAAACCTTTAGTCACTGGGAGGAAGTTATGAGTTCAAGTCTTGGTTGGAAATATCTATGAGTTCCTCTACCTTACGAGGTCGAGTGTGCGAGTGTGTTTCCAATTCATTGTACTCTAAAAAAAAAGTATATCCTACTCAACAAGGCCAACACCAAAATAGACTTGTTATGGGAAAGTATCAAGTCATAAGGAGGATTTTGCAAAAATAGTACCAATACACTCCCCAATACTCATACCTATCAGATTCTTGTAGTTTTGTAACTCACCGTCAGCTCCAACTCCACGTTCGTGTCGGCTCTTAAAACATTCACACACATAGAGATATGTTTTCTGTTCTTCCATCCGCCGTCGAGCTTCTTCCTCTAAGATAACTCACGTGAGAGTCTCCTCTCATGAGTTTTCTCTTTATTCCTCATAAGAGATCATACTTTTTTAAGTTCTTCTACCATATGATATAAATCCAAATAGATACCATGTGGCATGAGTGCCACTTCACCCAAGGAAGGGTGCATCCCTATTGTGACATTTCCTATCAAGATTTTTACTTTCATGCAGAAACTTAAATGAGAGCTTTTAACAAGCTTCTAATCCACTCCTAATGTGGATTTTTCTTGGATTTTCTCTTCTCCATGGTAATTCATACACCATAATTCATGTATTTATGTATTAATCCATAAAAATCTTCTTAAATATTCCCTTTTTGTACTCCCAAAAATGGATTTTGGCTAAAAGTAACACCTGAATTTTTTTAAAAAAAGTGCGGGAACGGGGTTTTTGAGGAGGTAAAATTCCTCGTTAAATTATTCTTTTAATGAATCCTATGATTCCTTTGTGAATTCCATATACCATACTCTCAGTATATATACTTTTTCCCATCCATCCATAGCTAGTGCACCTCTTTTTCCCTCTTCCAAAATGGGAATTTCTTAGATTCAAGTGCTGAAATGTTTTCTCAAATAGTGATGGAAGGGGGTTTTGTGGAGCTTCAAACTCCCAGCATACTGAGGTATAGTATGGATTTCTTAATTTTATATGAAATTCAATACAATAGACTATACATGTGCATGATTTTTCCTACCAAACCAAGAAAAATCCCGCTTCATATTCTGTTCCTGAAATTGCTATTTGTCAATATAAGCCCTGCAATTTTATGTAAAAATCATGAAAAATGGCTATTTTGGAGGTATCAAAAGCTTATGCTTTCTTATATTTTGAGGGATTTCTTGGCTCTAGCTGGGAGTATATATTTCATGCTCCCCATACACATAATGTTCCTTCTGAAATTGCTCATCCAAATCCCTTCTTTTCTTCCCCTCGAAGTGAGGATTGACAATTCAAATTCAATGCATACTTAGAATAAGAATGTTGTCCTTTTCTTCTCAGAAGATTTCCCCCATTGAGAAGCACACAACTGTGATCTTTCTATCTTATGAGGAGAGAAAGCTCAAGAATGCTCTCCCTCTTTACCCTTGTGGGCACCAACCCAATAAACATCCTCAATAAAGAGATTCTCAAGAGAACAATGAGAGCTTTGGGAGCTCTCCTCCCTTTTCTTGGTTGTGGGTTGTGGAAACCCACTCGGTGTTGCTGCCCGTGGCCAAAAGAGTATGAACCAACTAGAGATGACATTTACTTGTATACAATTTGCTATTATTTGGATACCAAAAGGAATATGGCAAAGTGGATAGCTTGTTGATCCCCTATCATGGAGGTCTTGGGTTCGATTCCAGCACCATACTCTCGCCGAGTTCATAGTCGATGTGCAACTTGTGTGGGATTGTTATTGCTCTGATACCACTATCAGATTATTGTAGTTCTGTTCTTCCACCCGATCGCCAAGCTTCTTCCTCTAAGATAACTCACGTGAGGGTCTCCTCTCATGAGTTCACTCTTTATTCCTCATGAGTACTTTTTTAAGTTTTTCTACCATATGATATAAATCCAAATAGATGCCATGTGGCATGAGTGCCACCTCACCCAAGGAAGGGTGCATCCCTATTGTGACAATACCCAGTCAAGTCAGGAACCCCATATCCACCTAGACATATGCTAGAATATCCTACATACCTAGTAAGACTTGTGTTGAGTTAGCAACCAACTACTACTCCACATGTCATTCCAATGAAATATGGACAAGTCCAAGAGCCAATGGAGCATGCTATGATGTTGTTGGTTCCCATTATTAGAAAAGCTATAGGGCAAAAAAATTCCACTAAAAATAGTCAATAGGATGCATACTCACATAGTATGACCAATCCACTAGTTATTTTAGCTATCAAGATTATTCAAGTGGATATGATGATTCTTACAATCAAAATTATGGGTATAGGAAACTTGATTATAGCAAAATCTATTACATAAATTTCCCATCACATAACATGGATAGACCTCAATTGAGACGTGCTCCATCTAAAGGTCCATGCTAGAGATCTAATGGGGATCACTTCATTAGAGAATGCCCATATTATAAAACCCCCAAATTTCTACCCATAAAACCTAAGAGATCTTTATATACTGAATTTGGAGAGACTCATTTGTACAAGAACTATCCTCAAATACAAGACAAGAGGAAATCAACACTTCTCAATATGGTAACAACTATTCCGTCTAGTAGTGAAGGGTTGAAAAAGGTGACAACACTAGTATAAGTGATCTTGAGGGCACAAGCTAAGGCTAATAATAAAGATATGGGCAAAAAGTGCTAAATCCATCAAGCTCAAAAAGTGAAGAGGAGTCACCCAAAGACTCTCAACCTATAAAGGGGACCTCAAAGACTCAACAAGGTAGACAAGGGTAGATAAATGGAAGAATAGGGTTGTTAAACATGAGAAATCTCTCAAGCCTAAGAAAGATGAGCTCATTAGGAAGAAAGATGAAGTCATTAGGAAATGATAGAGCTCAGTAGGGATGAAGAATTAAGAATATAGTATTATAATGCTCTAACACTATTACATTCATGCGTGTACAAAAATCCTTGCCTACCCTCTAAGTAGTGAATTAAAATATTTTTAAAGAGCATACCATGATACAATCCGAGCAAGACCATCAATTGAGGATCATGAAAAATGTTCCCCACAAAAGGTATTTGGAGAAGGAATGATAGCTAAGTAAGAGAAAATGATTGAAGTTGCTCAAAAATTTCTATATAAAGTTCCTAATATTGTTCTTTCCATGTACATCCCAAATAAGAAATTCCAAAACGTGGTGCAAACTCATCAAGAAGCATTGCACGCCCACCAATGGAATGAACCAATCCCTATACCCTAGATGACTCTAATGGAGTAATAATATATCCAAATTAATGCTTCACTTTCTCAAAGAGGATTTTGTTACAGCAAACATGAAGGGTTCTTGGCAAGGTGAATGTTGGGAGCAAACATTACAGCAAAAATAGAAGGAGGCCCTCACTCCCTTTTCAAAGTTCTAAATAGGAGATCATTCAACAAGAACTGACTCACATCTTAACACGTCAATTTTCAAAGTTCTAAATAGGAGATCATTCAACAAGAACTGACTCACATCTTAACACGTCAATAAGTCCATAGTCATGGTCCAAAGCAATTACATACTTCCAATCTCTACCTTAATGCTTTGGACATGATGAAGTAGCCTTTGAGTGTAGGAATGCTAAATCTTTGAAGCTAAGCCACAAGTCCAAAGGACAAAGAAAAGATCTGGTGTCTCACATGCATGAAATCCCTCTTGATAAGATTGGTGACTATAATGAGGGGATGAGGGTAATACATTATTACAAATTAATATAATGGTGTGAATACCAAAGAGATTATGGATTCAAGCATCGCTATAGCTATTGCTACCCAAATATCATGGGAAAAGTGGGATAAGCTAGCCATATGGATCACCAAAATTTTCTTTAGTTAACTGATGGGCATATGGAAAGACCTTTAGGTCTTTTAGAAATTTTTTTCTTGGATAGATGAAATGCTGACTTTGAACACACCATTTCCATTTGTGAATTTGACAAAGCAAAGAACTATGAAGTGCTCTTGGACTTCCATTCCTAAGAGAGATGAAAGTGTTTGAATATTGGGGAGGAAATGCCATTCACATTCAACATAATGGTATAACTACCAAGATCAGCGTGCAAACTAATGCTTATAGAGATGTGCCACCTCTCCAATGACATGCAATACAAATGATGAGGACAAAAGCTTTATGAATAGAGGAAGTTTGGGTCAGCCATCCTGGATGTATGAAGACACTAATTTTAGGTTGTGGCAAGCAAGAAATGTATAACCAAGTCACCCATTGAAATGATCAACTAAGGATTTGGACTATATACCAACGTGTACTATAGGAAAGGATGATTTCAATCCTTTTGGATGGCCACATATTTTCAAATCCATGGAGGTAGCTTTGAATGAGCAAACATTGACACATCATTGTGATGAATATGGCTATGAATTGGATCTACATTTGGTGGACTTGATGGACCATATGGAAGAAATACCCGGTTCTAACATGTTACTACCATGTGAAACAGTACCACATCCACCAAATGATGCAGAATCAACCTTTAGTGACTATCCTTGCCTCTATATGGATGATCCTTATGATAATAAAGGGGATTATTCAAATGCTATGGGGACCCTAACTGATCCTTCCAACATGGATGAGCGAACAAAATCTATTTTCATATCCATGAACCAGATTCTAGAAGCCAATGAGCTAGTGTCCCTAGCACTAAGTCAACCTAGATAGTAGGGTTTGAAGTTCTTGATCATTTTAAGAAGTATCAGATCAAGGAATGCAAAATATATGCTACCATGCTTAACTTTGAAAAGAAGATGGGGAAAGTTATGAAAACAAATAAAATATCAAGAAACTACTCATAACAGTTGTAGAAAATGAAGAACGATGCTTTTACATAGCAAACAAACTATCTATTTCTTAGGAAGAAGATATCATATACCTCTTATGACATTATCAAGATATCTTCACTTGGACATATAAGTGCCTAAATGGGGTTGAGCTAGACATATGTGCACATTTTTATCAATAAGTTATTGGATTCCTTATTGTTGGAAGATATGGATGGATACCTCAAGGAAGTGAGGTTTCTCAAACAGTTGAATCAAAATAGACAACTTCACAAATAGCTAGTGATAAAAAACTTGATATTTTGGTACCCACACCTGCTAGATATTTTGCTCAGTGCTCATAGTACAGTAGCAATTGATAAAAATCCTTTTGAGGGTATCCAATTATCTTAGATAGCTAATGCTTACAAGTGGAATCATGCAAAATGCTAAACCATACACTGAGCAATCAATTTAGCAATTGGACGCTTACCCCTGACTTTTTAGGGAATGTATAGGGAATGACCAGAGAGTACTTCGATGTAGATATCTCCCAAGTGGCTGAAGCAAATGCCTTGAAAATTTGATACCATAAAGTAGATTTTGAGGGAGTTCCAACAAGCTATAGAACAAGAAAAATTATGGAGAGATCATTGAGATATGGTCATGCAAAATTCACTGTTCTGAGTGGAAATAGTAGAGAAGTCAAGAGATGTGATCAATGAAATGTATGTATTATAACACATGATTTTACAAGATCATTGGCATTATGATGATGCCCAATGATAGTGGGATGCATGAGCTATAGTGTATGCTCCTCAAACTCTACAAATGATCAGAAAATGATCTCCAAGAAGAGGCCACTTGGTCGCAAATTTTACAAGTCCTTTTATAAGGATTTTCTTCAAATTTGAATTTGAAATTCAAATGAGGCTCCACCCTAAAGTACTCCTTTGAGTTAGGAGTGGTTCTACCAAATGAAATTTGTAGCTCTTATCTCTCATAACATCACGAGATATTTAGGCTTACAAGATTCCTCAAGTAAAACAACTTGTACAAAGGTTAATGATCAAGCAATTACAAGCTAAGGTTCTCATGCTTCTTCAAGTAGTTACACATGTTTGCTTCCATGCCTAGCCAAGTGTGATGGCTTTGACATTTGCACCAACGGCTCCCCCTAAAGCCAAACATCTTGGCTTGCACTTCTTCATGAGTCTTCTTGAAGGTCCTGCAATCCAATCATAGATTTGAACCTGCAAAGTTTAGTACCATCAAGTGCTTTGGTTAACAAATCTGCACATTGCATGTTTGTAGATACATATGCTAATTGAATCTCCTTGCTCAATAGCTTCTCTCTAACATAGTGATAGTGTACTTCTATATGCTTGTTCTTGCATGATAGATAGGATTGCTACAAGATGCAAAGAACTTGTATTGTCACCAAAGATCATAGGTGAATGAGTGTGAAGTCCCAAATCTAAATATAGCAATCTAATCCATATGGCTTTGTGTGTAGCATTTGATAATCCCCTCTATTCAACCTCTATTGAAGATAGTGCAATAGTAGGTTGCTTCTTGGAAGACCATGAAATGGTCTTATCACCTGCAAAAGAAAGATATCTAGAAGGACTCCTTCTGTCATCCTTACAACATGTCCAATCTGCATCTGAGTATAGTTTAATGTCCAAATCTAATGTGTATGGAAAGTAAAGACCTTGATTTTGAGTACCCTTGAGATACTTCAAAATCCTTTTAGCAGCTTCCAAGTGAGGTGTTCTAGGTTTATGCATGAATTGAATTAGAACACTTACTCCATAAGATATGTCAATCCTTGTCAAGGTTGGATAGTTTAGACTTCCAACTATGCTTTGATATCTTGCAATGTCTTCAAGCAAATCACCTTCATGAGCACTCAATTTATGATTTACCGCCATATGGGTGCTAGCTACCTTTGCATTCTCCAAGTGGAACTTCTTTAACATATCCTGCACATACTTCCTTTGAGTGATGTAAATTCCAGAGTTAGTGTAGACTAACTCAAGTCCAAGAAAGTACTTTAGAAACCCTAGGTCACTGATTTTGAACTCTTGCATCATTTGGTTCTTGATTTGTTTGATGCCATTGGCATCACTACCTGTTAGGATGATGTCATCTTCATACACACATAAATATATCATCTCTAAGTTACTTCACTTGAAAAACAGAGAAGAATTTGCTTTGCTCATCATGAATCCTTGATCTTGAAGATATGTAGTTAACTTATGGTTCCATGCTCTAGGTCCTTGCTTCAAATCACAAAGAACTTTATTCAATTCGCACACATAACTTACCTTGCTTGGGTCTTCATAATCAGGAGGTTGAGCCATGTAAACCTCCTCTGAAATTCGGCCATTTAGAAAAGCATTCTTCACATCCAATTGATACATATTCCAATTCCTAGAGGCAACCACACTTACCAATACTCTCATGGTTGGCATTTTAGCCACAGGTGAGAAAGTCTCTTCATAATCAAATCCTTGGGTTTGTGCAAAGCCTTTGGCCACAAGTCTAGCTTTATACCTGTTTATGGATCCATCTGAGTTCCTTTTGATTTTGTAAATCCATCTAGAACCAATATCATTCTCTTGGAGTGCTTCTATTTCTTCATCCATAGCTTCCTTCCATTCTGCTTTGGTACTTGCTTCTTCATATGAAGAAGGCTCTTCAAGTGATATATCTTTAGCAAGATGCTTGTAACTAATGAAGTATCATATCCAAATCTGATTGGCTTCTTACTCTCCCTTTTTTATCTTCTTAGAGCTTGTTTTGATGATTCAGGTAAGTCTTCCAACTTCTTCATCTTGGCCTTGCCTTTTGATTTCTATGCTTTGAATTCTTCTAAGTTGATGGTATCCTCATCATCTGATTTGATGTCTTCAATTGTGCTTGGCTCCTCCTTGGGGAGACTTGGAAACTCCTCTTCAAAGTCATATGGAAAATTTGACTTTCCTACATTCACTTTCAAACCAAGAGTCATTCTCATCAAACACAACACCACTACTGACCATACATCCTTTGTTGTATGGATTATAAAACTTGTAACCTTTCTGATTTAAATCATACTCTATGAAGATGCACTTCTCTGCCTTAGGGTCTAGCTTACGTCTGATTTGAGATGGAATATGCACATAAGCAACACATCCAAATATTCTACAATGATCAAGTGATGGTCTCCTACCATGTCATGCTTCATATGGGGTCATCCAATCAAGTGATTTGTATGGCAACTTGTTAATAAGATAAGTGGTAGTAGATACACTTTCTGTCCACAAATAATTAGGAAATTTCCTTTCATTAAGCATTGATCTAGGTGCTTCCACAATCAACCTGTTTCTCCTCTCTGCTACCCCATTTTACTCCTGGGTATACCTTGTAGTAATCTCCCTTTTGATACCTTTGTCCTGCAAAAATGCATCAAATTCATTGGTGAAGTACTCACCTCCTCCATCTGACCTTATTCTCTTTAGACTTCTTCCTATTTGATTTTTCACAAGTGCAAGATACTTCTTGAAGCAACTGACCACTTCATCTTCATCTTTCATAAAGTACAAGATATTCCACCTACTGAAATCATCAATGAATGACACATAATACCTTGAGCCTGAAATTGAAGGGGTCCTTGCTTGGTCCACACACATCTATATGGACAAGTTCCGAATAGTTCTCATGCATATAGCCTTTCTTTGTAAAGGGTAACCTGTATGATTTACCAAACTGACAAGCACCACATTTATAGAACATGTGTTGTTTGGATACATAAGTTATCCCAAGCACACATTGATCTCTGCATATCTGCTTCAAGGTTCTCTCACTAATGTGCCCTAATCTTTTGTGCTAAATCTCAAGCTCAGACAATGTTTTATCCTTGTTATTATAAAGTGCAATGTTTCTTGTGTCCTCAAGTTCAAATGTATTTAATCTACCTATTTTCTCCCCCTTGGAAATTCTCTTGAATCCATGTTGGGGGTCCTCCACAAAAGCTCCATATTTCTTGAACCTAACCTGCAAACCCTTTTCTACTATCTGTCCAACACTCATTAGATTCTTGGTGATAGTAAGTACATAAAGAACCCTACTCAACAGATTTCTATTCTCATCAGAGGTTTCGACATTTCCTACTTTGACCACTGAATGCTTGGTGTCATCACTTGTTTGTACTTGGTGCTTTCCCTTGGGCTGCTCAAGATTAGAAAGAAGAGCTACATTTCTTGCTACATGGTTTGAACAACCTGAGTCAACATAGAAGAGGTGCTCATCATTCATACCTTGTTTTGAAGTCATGTTCATAATAAGAAGGGAATCCTCTTGATCCTCTGTATAACTGTTGAAGTCCTTTCTTGATTTGTATCCTCCTTGATAGTTGTTATTGTAATTGTTGTTGTAGCCATGGTTGTAGCCTTGATTATGGTTAAATCTTCCTCTTGAATTGTTATGCCAAGCTCAACGAAATGGTTCTCCTCTCAATATTCTTTAATTGTTTTAGATGTCACGGACTCACTGTTTACAAGGTTAGGGGCAAAGAACTAAGAACGTTCATTTTGCATCCATTGTTCAACCCTTTGCCTCACATTATTTTGGTCTTTCAAAGTGGGGTTTAACTAGTCTTTTGACTCAATAAAGATTTTCCTCAAATAGGTCTACACAATTCAAATGTCAAGAATTAGGATCATCACCCCAATCTAAATTAAACTTTTGAGGAGATCAGTGTCGTATCTGTACCAAGGACTATTATATGAAGGGAGGGGAAGGTAGAAAAGTAATCTGTGATCAACTTGCTAGTGTGTCTAAGGAGGATTATGGGAGAAGTAGCTTTACTACACCAATGCCATATGTGATGTTGGGCCTAGTGTTGGTTAAGTATGTCATGAGGAAGGAGATAAGGAAGAGAGCTCACACACACACACTCTCACAATCAAGGAGAAACACACACTCAGATTGAGGCAAGGAAGAATAATCTTGTTCTTCTTCTTCTATTACATAAAAAGGAATGTACAAGAATGACCTGAAAACAAGAATACAGCAAGTGCAATATATAAAGATTAGTACATAAGGAGAAACCTAATGTCCGCAAATGAGTGAGCTGGCAAGTAACAAAAGTGCCATCACTCTTGGTAGATAAATCTAATAGAGCTCAATGAAGTATCCGTGACATATACTGGCATGGCCACTATACATGTCAGAGAAACGAAAAACTGATATGTGTCATCCTGGATCATCACATGCTGATCTTGATATCTCAACACTCCCCCTCAAGCTCAATGCCATGTCCTCTAATCCAAGCATCTTTGGAAACTTCTTTATCTTCTGTGCTCCAAGTGCTTTGGTGAAAATATTAGCAACTTGCTCATCTGTTCTCACATAAACAAGATCAATATCACCTGCTAACACCTTCTCTCTGATGAAGTGATAATGTACCTCGATATACTTTGTTCTAGCATGAAAATAAGGGTTCCATGCTAACTGTATACTGCTAAGATTATCACAATAGATAGTGATAGGCTTTTGCACTTCCACACCTAAAGCTGCAAGTAGCATCTCTAGCCATGATGCCTCACATGCTACCATTGCAGCACCTCTATACTCAGCCTTTGTACTCGACAAAGCAACAGTGGGTTGCTTCTTGCTGCTCCATGTAATAGTTGCACTCCCAAGTGAGAATAGAAAGCCACTAGTAGATCTTCTATGTGGAATGCTACCAGCCCAATCTACATCGGTGTAGCAATGAACCTCCAAATCTACACCAGCTTCATAAAACAATACATAATCCAAAGTAGCACTCACATAACATAGAGTGCACCTCAGAGCATCTAAATGTGGCTTCTTGGGAACCTGCATAAACTAACTTTCAAGTCCAACAGTATAGCTTAAATCAGGCCTTGTAATTGTGAGATATATGAGACTTCCCATAATTTTCCTGTACATAGTAGCGTTTTCCAGTGCTTCACTTGATGTAGTATCCAACTTCAAATTCTCATCTAATGGCATAGAAATTGGCTTACAATCAGCCATACCATACTTTTGCAGCATATTCAAGGCATATTGCCTTTGTGACATCCATATACCTATTTCTGTATGTATAAACTCAATGGCCAGGGAATAGCACAACACACCAAGATCTTTCATGTCAAATTCCTGCATAAGAAGCTTTACCTCTTTGATGCTTTCTTCATTATCGCCACTGTTAAATGTTGAAACCTTTTTACTCTTAAGGTTTAATTCACGGCTGGGTTCTTGGGATGGTCAGGGGTCTGTAAACAGAGGCCCTATTTATATTTTCCCAAACTGTAGATTAAGATTATATGACTTCACTGAACTGAGCGCTAACGTATTCTCATCCAATACTACTCAGAATACGTCGTTAACGCACTTCCACGTCAGAAAGTTCACCGTGTAACTCTTTCACGTAACGTGTTAATCAAATTAATTAACACTTCAATTAACTGCACTTAATGATTAAACTTAATCAACGAGACAGACTCAGTTACACAAAATTTTGCAACAACGCTTACTTTGAGCTGCTCGCCCAGACGACAGTCTGGCGGGGCTACCTTCTGCCTTATGTGACTCTTTCATTAATCTTATCAAAGGATACAATGTTGCGCTATGCCTTTTCATGCGTGTGACTTTTCAGGATATATTTTACAAGAAATATGAGTTCCTTTTCGACGGCTTACACTGGCATGCACGGTGGACTCGAACCCAAAAATGGAAATTACAATTAAGGCTCATCAATGATGCCCTGGATATACAGAGTTCTAGCTAATTTAAAGATTTGGGTAATCTTCTACTTTAAGGAATCTAGCATATCTTTCAAAATGCTAGGCTCGATGAGTTGTGCATCAGTTCTAACAGAACTCGCAACAACGACCTGACTCATTAATAAATTTATCTGCATCTGCAAAAATGATTCTTGAAGGTAGAACTCATTGGTGATGGCAGCATCTCTTCTGAGCTTCATTTCATTTATCTCTGCATCAATTCTCGAGAGCCTGTCCGCTTGAACACCCAATTGCTTTTCTCGTCTTTCCAGCTCCTGAGCTTGAAATTGAATAGTTTTATAATAAGCATCTCGCTCTTTTTTAATAGCTTCCAGCTCTTTCTTTAACTGAATAGTCCGGCTAGTCTCCGCTTCCAAGTCACGGCTTTTCTGGAAAAGATCTTCGGACACCTTCTTTAACTCTGCAGTGGTTTGCATGGCAAGATCTGCCATTTCCTATCCTTTCTGCTCTACCACAGCAAGATCTGCGCGTGTCTCCTCCAGTAGATTTCCTAGTGCAACTTAGGCATCTTCTTTATCACATACCAGTTGTTCCAATTGTGAAATTTCCTCATCACGAGCAGCAAGGAGAACGTTCTTCTCCTTCAATTCAGCAAGTGCAGTGTCCCGTTCAACAATAAGGTTATCTTTTTCTACTAACTGTTCTTGGAGTTGTTGGAGCTGAGTCTCCAAGGCATGATTCTCGGCTTTAACCGCAAGTGCTTCTTCCTGGAGTGGGGCAATATCTGCTTCAAGCAGGTCAACTTTGTTCTACAACTCCTGTTGAATGGTTTGAGTGGCCATCTTCATCTGAAAGGGCAACTGTTGCGACAATTGAATAGAAGTTGGCCCATGGATGCCAATTCCGTGAACATTACTGCTAGGGGGGAAGAGAAGGAGGAGGCTGTGATGATGAGGCAGAGATCAAATGAGGTGAGGATGGTGGAGAGTAATCAGGAGAGGATAAGAGATGAGGTGATGCGTCGTGAATGACAGTTGAAGGGGCATCGGGAAGAACTTCAATAGCATCAGGAATGGAAGTTGGAGGAGGAAGAGGGATAAGGGCACTCGGAACCAAAACTATTCCGGTCTCAATATGTGGTACTGACGAGGAGGCTTCGGTAACTACCTCGGCATTTCCAGTCATTTGCTTGACTGCATCTGCTTGGACAGTGAGTGCATCTGCTTGGGCAGTGACTGCATCTGCTTGGGCAGTGACTGTATCTCCTTGGGCAGTGGTGGTTGGTGAAGAAGGAGGTTGGCACTCCAGAACAGTGGTATCTGCCACTGTCTCCTTCACAACCTCTGCATACGGTTGATGAGATTCCTCCCGCAATGAGACTTCAGCTACATCTTCCATAATAATGTCCTTGTCCGGCTGCTGATTAGGAGAAGGCGGGACAGATTCGGCCTGTAAAGAAGTGGCTGTATCATGGAAGAGTTCAACTTCTTGACCCGCATTAGAACCCTACACCTGGCTTTGTGATGGGCTAATGCGACGGCATTTTCGGTGGAAGAAATGAAGCAGGTCTTCATCATCGTCGTCTTCCAGCATCCGTGTAGATTCTTCGTGTAACAGAATAGTAGTGGGTGGGGGGGTTGCGTGGCTTGGAGAACTGGAAGGAGAAGGGTAAGGAGATGGGGTAATCGAGTGCGAGGAATGTCATGCTTGGCTAACTGTTTTGTAACTGCTAAGCATTCACGGTGAGTGTGCTAGAAGAAAAAAGATGTAAAATTGACACCCTCTCGTGAGGCAGTATCAATCATCGAGTAAAAAGGCCTGGAAATGCCATACGTGCATTTTTGCAAGTATAACACTGCTACAAGGAATTGCAGAGCGATACGCTTTGGTTTGGGTCGACAAAGAATGGCAAACTCATTAGATGAGTGCCGGGGAAAAAATTCCTTCATGGTTGCGATGGGAAGGAGTGGTCCATCAACCAACCCTTCCTGAGGGAGACGGAATCCCTCAGCAACCGTGTTCAGAGTAACTATGACACGGGGGTTTAAAAACGTTAATGGCCAACACTGCTCTATAGCACGCATGGCGGCGAGGGCAGAAATGATCTGTGCATGGAAGGGGTGACACTCCACTGAATGCCAAGGCAATTCAGCGAAGGCCAACAATCCCCGAGCGCACAAATACTCACTCACATCTGGAGTGAGACCAGCACGGAAGGTTACTATGTTAGCAAGAGCTCCCATGGCACACGTAGAGATAAATGAAGACACAGAGCACACACAGGTCGCAATCACACAATAAAAACACAATAGCAACTAACAACGAAAGGAATAAGCTTAAGTAGAAAACACTACAACAAAATAGACGGCAAGAACCCTAATCATAACGTAGTATTGGAAATATACCGACATTATGGCGACATGCATGGATTTACAGACGCAGCGACACAAAGGTGGCGATTAATCATGGTTAGATAAGAAAACGGGAAGATTATGGTCAGTAGGTCAACCGAAACACGGAGAGCGGAAAAGAAAATCAAGTGACAAGCGAAAAAGAGTAACAATACCGAAGACACCTCATGAGTTGGTAGACGGCAGGTGATAGGGGCGGAGCTTGGAGCCATTAATCACTTTTGGAAGAAGGACACCGGTTAAGGTTGCCAACCAAAAAGTTGCGGGTCCCACTTGTTCAACAATACGGTAAGGCCCGAACCAACGTAGCTTAAATTTTTTGGTGGATCTATTTGACTTAGCATTATAGAAGAGAACCAATTGGTTTACCGTAAACACGCGAGTTTTTAGGAAACGATCGTGGGTTTTGGCCTGTCTCAGCTGCACTTCTTGCATCACCAGGAAACTCTCTTGACGCTGGTCATCCAAGGACCGTAAAGCCTCCAATCAAAAGGGAAAAGATTCTTCCGATAAGAGCTTCTGTTCAAGGGCCACATGTAGACTAGGAACCACCAGTTCCGTCGGAGCAATGGCTTCCAATCCATACGCCAACTTAAAAGGAGTTGTTCCAGTCTCCACTTTGTATGTAGTACGATAAGCCCATAGTAGAGCAGGTAGAAATTGGTCCCATCGCTCTAGGCAATCTAACACCAATTTCTTTAAGATGTTTAAGAGAGATTTGTTAGTACTCTCAGCAAGTCCATTGGCTCATGGGTAGTAAGGGGAACTGAAGTTGTGCACAATTTGGAATGTTTTCGTAAGCACTTGCATCAAGGTATTGGCAAAATGGGTACCTTGGTCAGTTACTAGCTCCAAGGGTAACCCGTAACGCAGAAAGATATCCTTCATTAAGCATTTAACAACCGCAGCCGTTGTAGTTGATCGTAGAGCCCATGCTTTGGCCCATCGAGTAGCGTAGTCTGTGCATGTCAGAATATATCTATTATTGGTGACTGTCACCGGAGGTGTAATTGGTCCTATGAAATCCAAACCCCATTTCTGAAAGGGTTCCAGAGGTACAACGGGTTGGAGAGGGAAGTAGTGTCGCTGTAAAGGCTGCCCGGAGCGCTAGCACTCGTCACAATGTTGTATATACTTGGTCACGTCACGATACATAGTGGGCCACCATAATCCACTCTGGAGAATCTTCTGGTGAGTCAGATCAGCCACAAAATGTCCTCCGGTTGGGGCAGAATGGGCCATGTTAATGCCTGAAGCATATTCATGTGGGGAACACATGTGAGTAATACTCTCGAGTGATCCATGTAATATAATTGTCCGACAATCAACCGAAAGCATCGATTGTACGTGGCTAGTCTTCGTTGACCAGCTAAAGAAATCATACCCAGTGGACATCCACTAGTCAAGATCAGAAGCAAGGTATCATAGAAAGAAGGGGGTACCGATAATTCCTGTTGATCATCCGGTATGGTCTGTGCTGTGTAGGTGGCTGGTGTTGTATCATCGTTTTCCCTCCGGAGGCTCACCGGAATCCAACTGAGAGAAAAAGTCAGCAAGCACGTGTGCTGACCCTGGTTGGTGTACGATGGAGTAATCAAATTCTTGGAGCAGCAAGACCGATCATGCTAGCTGTCCTCCCAAATGCTGTTGGCGCACCAGATACACCAATGCTGCATGCTCGACGTGGAAAGTGAAGCGTCTGCCCAATAGATAATGCCGAAATTCTTTTTACAGAATAAACCAAACCGAGACTCTTGCATTCAATAACTGAATAATTACGCTCTGCCGGGGCCAATCTACGGCTCGCATAATATACCGAACGAAACCATTTATCCATCTGCTGCATTAGCATGCTACCAATGGCACTGTTGGAGGCATCCACAAAAACATGAAATGATAGTTCCCAATTTGGTGCTTGTAAAATGGGAGCCTGAGTTAACAGTGTTTTCAGTCAGTCAAAAGAAATTTGACACTCTTTGGTCCATTCGAACTGACACGGGCTACTAGTTATCAAACGATTAAGTGGTATAGCCAGATGAGCAAGCCAACGCAGATGCCGCCCATGCCACCGGATTTGGCCTAAAAACTGCATCACGTCTTTAGGTGTCTTAGGACAAGGAGCCTCCAAGACGGCCTTCACTTTGTCTGGATCCACCTGAATGCCTTGTTTGGAAATAACATGCCCTAGCAGCTTACCACAGGAAATAGAGAACACCAATTTATTCGGGTTCAAACACAAGCGATATTCCTGACACTTGGGAAAAGCAACACCGTAAATGGTACAGGTGTGTCGATGTATCCCCGGATAACGAGAAATCATCCAAATACACTCTCATAAATGTGGTGACATAAGGGGAAAAAATATCTTGCATGCATCGTTGGAACATACTAGGAGCATTGTGCAGTCCAAACCACATCATGGTACACGCATAGACATCCTAGTTGGTAATAAATACGGTCTTAGGTATATCCTGCTCGGCCATTTGGACTTGATTGTAACCACTATATCCATCTAGAAAGGAATACATCTCTCGATCGGCCACGTCGCCTAACATGGTATCCAAGAATGGCAACGGAAATGGATCGGGTAGAGTTGCAACATTAAGCTTTCGGTAGTCCACACATATCCGCAGCTGCTTGTTTTTCTTCGAAACTATAACAATGGGAGAGATCCATTCTGTGTGCTCAATAGTCACAATAAATCCCTCCTTCAACAAGCGATCAAGTTCGGCTTTAACCTGTGCCGCGTAGTTAGGATTCATCCTGTAATTGGGCTGTTTGATGGGTCTTGCATCCGGTTTCAACACCACTCGGTGTTGATAAATCCGCAGGTCCAACCCCTTCATGTCCCTGTAATCCCAGGCAAACACATCAGCGAACTCTCACAGCAGCTGCAACAGATGCTCCTGGAAAGTTTCGGATAGTCCTGCTTTTATCTTTACTGGTGGTGGGTTGGTCACCTAAATTGCAGGTGATCAGCTGATCTTCCGGTACATAGAACTGTCGGGGCTTTTCCTCATCGCCTCTGGACTGGAGTAATTGTTGAAGCATCACCTCATCCAAAGTCTATTCGGTATTCGACTCGTGCTCTCCGGTCAATGGTACCAGCGTGCAGGCTGTCGGACTCCAGTTATCAGCCACTGTTTGTAAATCTATAGTGCCAAGTGCCATCAGGTTTTTATTGCCTCGAAGAAAAGTCTCCACTTCATCGTCGGAGAGACCATCCAGCATGTGTACAGGCTCCGTTAAGTATGGGCGTGCATGTAAGTCATAGGGTTTCATATCATCCAATGGGACAACATATTTTCGGTGATTATTTTTAAAGACTAATTCATGTGCTGACTAGTCTTGCACTACTTTAGCTTGTTTGAGCCATGGACGTCCAAAGAGTAGATTGTAATCCAGAATCGATTCTAGTAGATCCAGCATAACAAAGGTCATTTTGAAAATAGAACCTTGTAGAGTAATCGGAATATCTCGCACCAAGCCCACCGGATGGACTCGAGATTGATTAGCTATACGTACAAAGAATTGAACACGTTCAATTTGTGTCTACCCCAGCCGTTTGCAGAGGGCTGCTGTGGCAACATTGACACCAGATCCGCAATCAATTAAGACTTGTGTGATTTTGTGATTTTTGTACCATATCGTAATCAGTGGTACCGTATAGTCCACCATTGGGTCCAATTCCGGTTGGATTGTAGCTATTGCAGGAGTACTCGAGGAGCCTGGACTAACCTGCTGCTGGAACTATTGTCGAACTCCAGGGACCAAAGCCAATAATTGACCCAAGGGCAATGTAATTGATGCCTTGGACAGAACATCCCACACCAAATCAATTTTGGGTGTTTCCGGTACGGTCTCCGGTATGGACTCTGGTACTGTATGGGTCGAATTTCGCTTCTCTGGTACCCCCGACAGGATACTTTGCTACGTCACCGGAACTAGATCAGGGAAAATACCTTGTTCCTGTGTAGCCCACTTGCTTGCCTTTGTGAACACCTTCTGTTGTTCACAAATTCCTGGTTCAAAGATCTCCACAGCTGGCTGTAGTTGCTTGCCCGATCGTGTTTGTACCACTATTGTTTGCGTATCCACAGGTGAGATATACACCATATTTGCCATCGGATGCTGCCGTTCTTTTTTCTTTTTGTCATACTCTGTTGCATCTTTGCAGAACCTCCGAATATGCCCTATTTTCCCACAGAAATGACATTTAGGAGTTGGATTAGATGTAAATAGCACCACAGTTTCACCAAAAAACTTTGAATCACCACCAGGTAATACCGAACTCTCACCGAAACTCACCGAATTCTCACCGGACCAGACTGCACTGTCACCGGAAATGTTCTCACCGGATAACGCAAACCTATCATCAAAACTGGCCAAATTCTGACCCGATAGTGCGGAATTGACTCTGCACTACGTCTTTGTACAACCAGAAATCACCGTACTTTCTCCCAAAGGTACCGAACTCGCACCGGAATTCAACGAAATCTCATCATGTATTATCGAACTACAACCGGAATTGATGTTGGCTGGCTGTACCGAACCTTTTGCAACTAAACTTAACTGTCTTGTACTTCTACCACCAGGGGGTGTTCCTAATAGGTTCGAAACTGCCCATGGATGTTGATCTCTATGGTATTTAGGGTATGATTCGTCGGAACGTGTTACAGGCATATATCAAAGAATTCTTCCTCAATCTCTAATCTTTGTTGCAAACGGCTACTCCATTTCCCACAGACGGCGCCAGTGTTAAATGTTAAAACCTTTTTACTGTTAAGGTTTAATTCACGGCTGGGTTCTTGGGATGGTGAGGGGTCTGTAAATAGAGGCCCTATTTATATTTTTCCAAACTGCAGATTAAGATTATGACTTCATTGAACTGAGCGCTAACGTATTCTCTTCCAATACTACTCGGAATACGTCGTTAACGCACTTTCACGTCAGAAAGTTCACCGTGTAACTCTTTCACATAACGCATTAATCAAATTACTTAACACTTCAATTAACTTCACTTAATGATTAAACTTAATCAACGAGACAGACTCAGTTACATAGAATTCTGCAACAGCGCTCGCTTCCGGCTCCTCGCCCAGACGACAGTCCGGTGGGTCTACCTTCTGCCTTATGTGACTCTTTCATTAATCTTATCAAAGGATACAACGTTGCGCTATGCCTTTTCATGCGTGCAGCTTTTCAAGATATATTTACAAGAAATATGAGTTCCTTTCCGGTGGCTTACAGCCACCTACAATCAAGTCATCAACATAGATAGCCACAATTGTGATGCCATCATCACCGTTCCTTGCACCTTTTTCATGTAGGCACAATGACAAGCCATGTAACTATCATATGTTAATCATTGTACAGAATTCGGCATCCTCTTAGATCTTCTTGGTCCTGGGTCCCTTCTCCTTGTATCATCTGCATGTGCCTTTCTAACTCTTGGAGTCTTCAGAGAGGGCAATCCAAGTTCCTCATCAAGACTCTTTTCTAAACCACTTCAATCTCCATCAATGTCTTCAAAACTTTCACATGTTTTATGAACAGTAGAAAGCTTTTCTTTACCTTTCTTGGATGTATTTGATGAATTTGTTGGATTGAAATTTCCACGCAATCTTCCACTCCATGGATTGGAGTTGGAACTATTGCTTGGTGATGCATCCGGTCCACTCAAAGCTTGAAATTTTGCTCTTGATTTTTTAGTATTGTCTTTTTCATTTGGTTCAAGATTCAGTCCTTCTTTGGCATCTACATAGAATCTTGACATTTCATCAAATACCACATCTCTGCTCACTTTCACCTGTCGTGTGAGTGGGTTATAACATTTATATCCCTTTTGCTCCAGGGAGTATCCAATGAAGATACATTTTTTTGCTTTTGGATCAAGGTTCATCCTCAACTCATTTGGAACATGTACATATGCAATACAACCAAAAACTTTCAAATGTGATAAGTTTGGCTTTTTACTTGTGAACTTCTCTTCATGTGTAACTTGATGTACAGCAGCAGTTGGAGTTATGTTCATGATGTATATAGCAGTATGCACAGCTTCTGCCCTGTATATAGCAGTATGCACAGCTTCTGCCCAATAACAATGAGGCATATTCTTCTCAGCCATCAAGGCTCTTGCTATTTCTACAATATGTCTGTTTTTGCATTCAGCAATGCCATTCTGTTGTGGTGTGTACCTACATGAAAATTGACCTTGAATTCCATGACTTTTAAGAAATTTGCTGAACTCATTTGACATATATTCACCTCCTCCATCACACCTTACTGTCTGAATATACTTCACTCTCTACTTTTCCATCATAGCTTTAAAATTCTTGAAGTGAGTGAACACCTCACTCTTCTTTTTCATACCCACACTTTTCATGTATGTTCATCAATGAAAGTAACATAAAACCTGCAACTGCCCATAGATGTGGTCTTTGGAGGACCCCAAACATCTGTGTGTACCATTTCTAGCACATTCTCACTAACATGCTTGTCATGCGGAAACAGTGATCTTGATTGTTTACCAAATTGACATGCTGCACATACCTTTTGCATCTCTGCAACCTTGAAATTTGGTAGTCCATGGACAACCTCCTTTGACTGCATCAATTTCAGCCTTTGCAAGTTTGCATGTCCAATCCGTTTGTGCCACATCTCTATATCTGCAATAACTCCTGCATATTTTGCAAACATGGTTGCATTCATTTCAGGAATTTTCACATTTAAGGTGAACATCCTACCCACTTTGTTTCCTTTGGCAATCAATCTTCCATACCGTTTGTATTCTTCTACATATATCCCATCAACATTGAACCTGACTTGTAATCGTTGGTCAACCATTTGTCCAACAGAAACCAGATTCTTTGTTATATTTGGAACATGCAGCACATCAGCAAGATGTTTTACCTTCCCATCTTCCATAGACAGTCCTATGTTTCTTGTATGCTTGATAGGGTGTGATGTGTTATCCTTGTTTCAACGTATCCAGGAACTGGTAATTTTTGCAAAGTAATAAATCATTCTGCATGACTAGTCATGTGATTTGAAGCACTTGAATCAACATACCAAACATTATCATTCGATTTTGAAACACCAACAGACATCGTATTCATCATGTGATGTTGAACCATGAACAACTTCTCAAAATCATCTACACTCGTGGATGCACAGTTGTTTTGTTGCCTTCTATTATTTGGATTCTTCAACCTGCAATCACGTTCAAAGTATCCATGTTTACCACAATTCCAACATCCTTTACTGTCATTACCTAAATCATTTCTTTGAAAGCTTCTACGACCTCTTTGGCTCCCCCTGCCTCGAAACTCTCCTCTTCCTCCTGCATGATTATGTTGTTGACCTTGGTCTTGGTTACTGTTTCCTCTTCCACTTTCGAAACCTCTACCACTACCTCTTCCTCTCCCAGAGTAGAATACCTGCTTAGAACTAGATTTTCCTTGGGAGTTTGAGTCCTCACCAAGGTTATTTTCTTCAATAATAAACATGGACACCAGACCAGCAAAATTCGGAATATTTTCCCTGGTTTGTATGGCAGTTCTAAACTACTTATATGCAGCTCCTAGACCACGAAGGCACACTTCCACCTTATCATCATCATCTACATTCAAACCAATAGATGCAAGTGAATCACATATGATTTTGATTTTCAAGGTGTAGTAACTTACCGACATGCTCTTTTTGTTATACTTTATGGAATATTTGGAATGAAGGTTTAATGCCTTGAGGATTTTAATGTGTGTTGTGTTTTGATTTAGCAGGCGGAGATCCATGAGGGTATGAACAGTTCAAGTGTGAACGAGTGTGAATGCAAGAGGATTTATTCACATACTTTTTGGAGTTATTTTTAGAAGATAGTTATTTTTAGCTATTTTTGTAAATAAAGCAAAAGCACACTATTTTTAGTGTGTCCCTCATGTATCTTCCATCAAGGACATAATATGAATTGCCTATAAATACGCATGCTCTCATAGAGTGTCCAGGAGAGCATGTGGGGGGAGATTGGACCCAATCTTGTGTCGTCTCTTTTCTCTCTCTTGTCTCTTGTCTATTTTCTGCGTATGTATATGCTCTGCGGGATACGATCGTCAACAGTGGTATCAGAGCCATGGACGTCCGTAGAGCATGTGGTGTAAGGTTATTCTGTCGTTATGGATTTGCGTTTTCGAATTGTCGGAAGCCAATCTTTCCGTAGTCGACCATCATCTACAACAAAGAATTTGGTGCTGGTTGCATTCGTTCTCTAGTGAGCAAAAGCTACGTTTCTTTGAAGGGATCACAGATATCGCATAGGACCCACGCCTTGAGCGCAGCTGTCGGCACGCGCGTATACGTTCGCTCAGGAGTTATCACACTGTAGTACTGCCCGCGAACGTAGAGTCTATTTTCTTTTGTTTTTGTTCTCCTGTCTACGAACGCAGAGTTTTTTTTTTGTTTTCTTTTGTTTTTGTTCTTCTGTATTAAGCTTATCCTGCGCGTGAGCGCTGAGAGGAACGAGAGCAAAATATCTTATCTGAGAGGCCGGAGAGCAGAGAATTAATTATATAAACAATAGAATTTTTCCGTTATGTGGGATTTGAAACACAAATGCGCGTGCGCTGATGGAGATCAATTTCGAACGAGGAGGCCCAAGGTGAAGTTGCATATGGGATACAACAGGCGCTCAGAACAGCCCGATTTATTTTGTTTTCCTTCGTACAAACACTCACGAGCAGGTCACGGGGTCGTTAGAATATTCCATGTGGGATACTAAACTCTCTTGCGCGCGTTCCTCTAGCATGATTTGACTGACGATCGTATCCCGCAGAGCATATACATACGCAGAAAATAGACAAGAGACAAGAGAGAGAAAAGAGACGACACAAGATTGGGTCCAATCTCCCCCCACATGCTCTCCTGGACACTCTATGAGAGCATGCGTATTTATAGGCAATTCATATTATGTCCTTGATGGAAGATACATGAGGGACACACTAAAAATAGTGTGCTTTTGCTTTATTTACAAAAATAGCTAAAAATAACTATCTTCTAAAAATAACTCCAAAAAGTATGTGAATAAATCCTCTTGCATTCACACTCGTTCACACTTGAACTGTTCATACCCTCATGGATCTCCGCCTGCTAAATCAAAACACAACACACATTAAAATCCTCAAGGCATTAAACCTTCATTCCAAATATTCCATAAAGTATAACATATATACATACGCAGAAAATAGACAAGAGACAAGAGAGAGAAAAGAGACGACACAAGATTGGGTCCAATCTCCCCCCACATGCTCTCCTGGACACTCTATGAGAGCATGCATATTTATAGGCAATTCATATTATGTCCTTGATGGAAGATACATGAGGGACACACTAAAAATAGTGTGCTTTTGCTTTATTTACAAAAATAGCTAAAAATAACTATCTTCTAAAAATAACTCCAAAAAGTATGTGAATAAATCCTCTTGCATTCACACTCGTTCACACTTGAACTGTTCATACCCTCATGGATCTCCACCTGCTAAATCAAAACACAACACACATTAAAATCCTCAAGGTATTAATTCTTCATTCCAAATATTCCATAAAGTATAACACTTTTTCTCCAAAGTATGCAGCTCGTTCTCAAGTTGCAATTTTCGTGCCTTTGTATTGGTCTCACACAAAGTGAACAAACTGTTCCAAGCCTCTTTTGGAGTCTTGCAATCCTATATGTGCCCAATCTTGCTATCCTATATGCTAATAGATAGCCAACTACATTACCTTTCATGCTCCTTGATTCCACTCTTCATACACGCTTAACTGGTCTGTAGTCTAATTTTCTCTACTAACTGCGGAGTGTTTTCGTTCTCTCCTTCAATGTACTTCTAGTAGCCTTTTCCCACTGAATCTCTGACCATGGAATTTGTTCTTGTCCATCTTATTGCTCATAAGCTCACTCATTCCATCTGTGTTTGCCATTTTTGAAGCTATCCACAACACTGCAAAACACTACAAGCAGCACTTCTACTTGAACACTATCGCACATGTCGTGACAGTTCGATCTCAGAAAAACACAATTTTCGTGTATCAACAGTACATGGAATCACTTGAAATTTTGGATCTGGAATATATCAATGTTGGAAAACACGACGCACATTACAAGTTTTGAAACTGACCTAGTTTTTCTGTGGGCCCCACCTTGCGAGCTCAAAATGGAGGTCGAGATGGCTTCGAAACTTCAATCTCACAAAAACAAGTGACCCTAAAGGGACAACTATCGAAACTATTTTGAGGTCTTCTACCTTCATGCCAATTTTTGTAGCAATTTGAGGTTGTTTATGAATCTTGCTTTCTCCATGCCTTCTCGCATGCTCTTCACTATCGACCTTCTCCACGAGCTCTCTACAGCTACACTAGCTCTGATACCATGTCACGAGGAAGGAGATAAAGAAGAGAGCTCACACACACACTCTCACAATCAAAGAGAAGCACACACTCAGATTGAGGCAAGAAAGAATAATCTTCTTCTTCTTCTTCTATTACATAAAAGGGAATGTACAAGAATGACCTGAAAACAAGAATAGAGCAAGTGCAATATATAAAGTTATGTACGTAAGGAGAAACCTAATGGCCGTGAATGAGTGAGCTCGTAAGTAACAATTGTGCCATCACTCTCGGTAGATAAATGTAATAAAGCTCAATGAAGTATCCCTGACATATACCGATGTGACCACTATACATGGCAGAGAAACAAAAAATTGATACGTGTCATCCTCGATCATCATATGTTGAGCTTGATATCTCAACAAAGTAGAGCAAAGAGCCAATAAGTTGTTTATAGGTATGCAAGTCCACAAGTGGTAATGTGTCCTCCATGATAAGCTTGATGTTGGGGTCTAGAGTTGTGGAAACAAAACAACACTAGTCCATCTTATCCCTAGAAAGGAGATTAGAGAAATATCTTTTTTTTGATAGAAAGATACCTATGAAATAATGGAGTCCTAAATCTATCATGGAGTACTCTTGATGAATTCAGTTATGATAAATAGTGAAGCATTACTAAATCTATCATGGACTAATCTTTATGAGGTTATGTTATCTGAAATAGTGAAGGATTCCTAAATCTTTGATGCAGTAATCTTGATCAAGTTGGCTTATGATAAGTTGGATTCGATCATCAACTAAATTGGTCAAGATCAGATCATTGACATAAAGTATGACAAAGATAAGCAAGGAATCTTTTTTGAAGATGCAGAGGTTGACATCTACTAAAATCCTTTGAAATCTATTTCCCTCAAAGGAGTGGATATTTTGATACTCTTTTCGAGGTGTTTCTTGTAGATCATAGAGGACTTTGTGAAGTTTGTATACTTTATCTTCTTTTCCTTTGATTTGGAGATGTTCTCATTATTCCACACATATGCCTTCTTGAAGTTCTTCATTAAGAAAGGCAATCTTGGCATATATGGTTGGAGTTAGACGTCTGCGGAAGCACGTGAACAACACAAGGAAGAAGAAGAAGCTTGAAGCACAACACACAAGACTGAATGTATTACTAGAGAATGTACAAAGATTAGTAGCCCATTAGGGCAATAGGTGTATATATAAGCCGGGGGAGAAAAACCTCCTAAAGAGGGAAAAAAGTACCCCGGCGGTCCTAGAGTGTTCACACACATCACTACCTAAATATATCAACAAATCCCCCCTGGGAGTGATGCGGTGAACAAGGAGTTGGCACTCATGTATAAGGAAGTGTCAAGCTATGTGGAAATCACTCCTCAAAAGGAAGTAAGCCCAAAGCTTTGCGGAAAGCTTCAAACTTCTCCCTAGGCAGAGCCTTCGTGAAAAGGTCTGCAATGTTCTCCTGCGTGGGCACATATGCCAAGCTGATCTCCCCAGCAGAGAACCTCTCCTTGACATAGTGATAATGCACCTCAATGTGCTTAGTGCGAGCATGGAACACAGGGTTCCTCGCAACTGCCAATGCGCTCTGACTGTCAGTGAAGATGATGGTGGCAGAAGACTGGACAACACCCAAATCAGCCATAAGGCGTCTGAGCCACACACACTCAACAGTCGCTGTGAAAGCTGCCCTATACTCAGCCTCACAACTGGAAGTGGCCACAGTAGGCTGCTTCTTGCTCAACCAAGATATACATGAGCTACCAAGCATGAAGCAAAAACCACTGGTCGAGACACGAGTGTCATAGCAACCAGCCCAATCTGAGTCAGAAAAAGCATGCAAATCTGGCGGTAGTGATCTCCCCTTGGGATAAAACAACCCAAGTAGCCGAGTACCACTCAAGTAGCGAAAGATGGGCTTAACCGCCTTCCAATGCGTGACTCCTGGGCAATGCATAAACCTGCTCATCTGTGAGACAGCAAACTGAATATCTAGCCGAGTAATGCATAAGTAAATCAAGCATCCAACAGCCTGCTGATAGAGAACAACATCAAATGCATCTCCAGCATCATGAAGACTCAATCGTAAACCTGTCTCCATAGGAGTGGCAATAGGCTTACAGTCTTCAAGGCCAAAACGCTGCAATAATGTGTCAATATATTTGGTTTGACACAAAGCCATTCCACCATCAACTTGCATAAACTGAATGCCCAAATAGTGATGCAAATGCCCCAAATCAGACATCTCAAATGAGGCATGCAAATCAGCCTTAAAATCAGCAATATGCTTCTCAATAGGACCAGTGAGCAGCATGTTGTCTACATAGACAACAATGATCAGAAGCACATCATTAGCACACTTAACATATAAGGTGCTTTCAGTTGGACTGTTCTCAAAACCATGTGCAATCAGATAGGCATGTATCTTCTCATACCAAGCACGTGGTGCTTGCTTTAAACCATATAACGCCTTCTTTAACCTGCACACCTGGTTTTCATGCCCTTTCTGCACAAAGCCACTGGGTTGGAAAACATACACTTCGTCATGCAAGTCACCATTCAGAAATGTTGTTTTAATTTCCAACTGATGTACATTCCAACCATGATGGGCTGCAAGTGCACAAATGCTCCGAAGAGTAGTCATACGGCATGTAGGTGCAAAGGTCTCATCAAAATCAATGCCTCTTTCCTGCGCATAACCCTTTGCAACAAGCCTAGCCTTATACTTGTCAACTGTACCATCAGGTTTACGCTTCAGCTTGTATACCCACTTAGTGCCAATGGCCTTCTTGCCAGGAGGCAAGTCACATAAAGACCATGTACCATTCTTCATTATAGCATCATATTCAGATTGCATAGCAGCCATCCAATTTTCTGAATTCTATGCTTCATCAAAAGAAACAGGCTCATTCTCATCACAGAGACTAGATGCAGCCATAGCATAGCAATCTGATGCAAAGGAGGCACTATGAGAGCCTGAACGAGTACGATATGACAAAGGTGCATCTAATTTACTGTCTCGCAAAGTCTGCACCAGCCATTTTGGCATAGTTTTTGCCTACTCAATGTCAGCTCTGTCATCAGCAAGTGCATCATCTAAATCTGCATTAGAAATGGAATGATCTGCATCATCATATGAAACCTGCAAAGGCTGAGAAGTTGCCTCATTAGGACCAGCACTAGACTGTCCACCTGTAAAAAGAGGCATCAAAGTATCATACATGTCTTTGGAGCTAACAGATGTCTCCTTAGTACATGAAAGCAATGGCTGGATAGCATCTTCCACAAATACAACATCACGGCTAACCAGAACGTGTTTAGTCTGTGGATGATACAGGCGATAGCCTTTACTTTCAGAACTGTATCCAACAAAAATACATTTAACTGCTTTATCATCCAATTTTCTGCTATGTTGTTCAGGCACTAATGCATATGCCAAACAACCAAAAACACGTAGATGAGCAACAGATGGCTTGCGGTCATGCCAAGCCTCATATGGAGTGATAGACTGCAGTGCTTTAGTGGGACACCTGTTCAGTACATATGCTGCACACATGACAGCCTCAAGCCAGAAACTATGAGGTAAAGCCTGACTCTTGACCATACACCTCGCCATCTCCATGAGAGACCTGTTCTTCCGTTTAGCAACTCCATTTTGTTGAGGTGTATAGGGCACTGTACACTGGTGTTTTATCCCATCTTCAGCCAGAAATGCATTAAAATCTGAAGACATATATTCCCCCCCTCGATCAGAACGGAGGGTGCCCATTTCACATGCTGATAGATTTTCAGCCAAAACCAAAAACTGTTTGAAGCACATGAACACTTCAGACTTTGCTTTGAGTGGATATACCCATGCATGCCTGGAAAAATCATCAATGAAAGTCACGAAGTAAAGGTAATTTCCAAAAGAGGGTGTCTGCATAGGACCATAGACATCACTATGTACAAGCTGCAATTTCTGCGTAGCCCGAACTGAACCATCTTTTGGAAAGGAAGAACGTTGCATTTTGCCCAAAATACAGCCTTCACAAACATGTTTTCCAGGTGCCTCAAGTTTGGGCAAAGAGGACACCATTTCAGATTTCTGCAGGCGTAGCAAACTAGCACAATTCAGATGACCAAAGCGTGCATGCCAAAGCTTTGCATCTGACATAGCCTGAGAATCTTGAACTGCACATGCCGAATCATTCACAGATCTTTCATAGTTTATGAGCTTATACAGCCCACGACATAAAATGCCAGAAGCAATAATCACATCGCCATTTGAGAGATCATGAACTGTACACCTGTCATCAACAAATTTCACAACAAGCCAATCTTGGCTAATGCAGAAACTGATAACAGATTCTTTTTGATCCCTTGCATAAATAAAGCATCTGACAAAGTGAAAGAACTACCATCAGCAGTAGTCAAAATGATCTTACCAACTTCCATAACAGGATAAGAGGAGTTGTTGGCGCATGTAACAGTATTCCCTGTAGGGGCAGGCTCGAGTGAAGAGAAGAAACTACCCTGCGAGGTAATATGTTTGGTCGCCCCATTGTCATAGTACCAAACATCTGAGTCTACTGCAGACATGCACTGATCATGAGAAGATGGGTCAAAACTGCAGACAGTAGTAAATGCCCATTCTTCTTCCTGCACAAGATTTGTAGACTCTGTTTTTGGTGTAGAGGCCTCTGCAACAACCATTCCAGCCTCTTTCTTCTTTGCCTCTTTAGCAACCAGTTTTGGACAGTTCTTTATGATATGATCATTGCCTTTACAGTACTTACAAAACAATTTCTGCTTTTTTGATTTTTTCTCATCTTTGTCTTGGTTGTTTGAATGTGCAGCATTTGCAGATTTCTGCTTACTAGTAGAAGAGCTCCATTTTCCTTTGCCCTTCTGACTAGCCAGGAAAGCTTGATCTGCAACTCGCATAATGGACCTGTTCTGCCTGGACTGATCTTCCTGCAACAGAACAGAGACTAACTCCTCAAATGATAAGGCATTCCGATTGCCTTTCATCATCAACCGAAGAGTAGAAGCAAAACTCTGATATGAGTCAGGAAGAACATTCAGGACTGTCTGCACAAGTGAGCTATCTGATATAACCTCATCAGCAGAAATCAATTGTTCCTTCAAATCTTTGATCTTCGTTAGGAAACTGTCCATAGAATCACCTTCATTCATGTGCTCACTCTCCAACTGTTTTCGGAGATAAGCAACACGAGCCTCATTCCTAGCTTGGTACAATGTGGTAAGTGTATCCCAAGCATCCCTAGCTGTTCTGCCAGAGTGTATGTGAGGAATAATGGCACGTTTGATAGACAAAGCTATCAATGCATGTGCATGGGCATCTCTGCCATCCCAATGAATCTGCTCTGCAGTAGGTGCAACAGAAATAGCAGCACGAACAGGAATCTACACAATATCATCTTCGACACCATCTTCATCAGCTCCAACACCTCCAGCACCTGTATTTGTAGTACATGTAGTCGTAGGTGTAACAGGACGTCTTTCAACACCCTGCATAATGTTCCACAGTCCTTTTGCAACCAATACATGTCGCATCATATAAGCCCATAATGGGTAGTTGGTACCATCCAACTTATCCTCAACAGCCAACATACGGAATACATCACTGCTTTCAGCCATGGCCGGTGACTAAAATACCTTGATGCAGAAAATTGACTGTATCTCAAAAAGTTGAACGGAACTGCCCAGACGAGTTCTGCTAGACCTATAGCAGACTTCGAGACGCTTAAACTAGCGAACAGAAACTGGTATATACCTTTGGCACAAAAGGACAAAATAGCCTGCACAAGCGCTGTGATAGTGCGTTCGGAGGCCGAAACGAGCTCAGATCGCGATTTCGGCACCACAAAACGAAGCTGTTTTGATCTCGGAAACACCCTGAGTATGCTCACCAAATTTCATGCGAATCTGAGACTGCAAACGGAGGAGTGTCGACAGTGCCCTAGATGAAGCGACGACATGCTCTGATACCAATTGTTGGAGTTAGACGTCTGCGTAGGCACGCGAACAACACAAGGAAGAAGAAGAAGCTTGGAGCACAACACACAAGACTGAATGTATTACTAGAGAATGTACAAAGATTAGTAGCTCATTAGGGCAATAGGCGTATATATAAGCCGGGGGAAAAAAACCTCCTAAAGAGGGAAAAAAGTGCCCCGGCGGTCCTAGAGTGTTCACACACATTACTACCTAAATATATCAACATATATTTGGTAGATGGGCCATTTATAATGAGAATTTAGAGCAACCAATGTTTGGATTGTAGTGTATCTTATTATATCAACAAATATTTCTACAAAAATAATGCCATGATTCTACTTATATCCTTCGATAACTAGTCGAGATTTGTATTTTCTAAGGTTCCATGTGACTTGTAATCGATCTTGTAAATCCATCTTACTTCAATTACCTAATGATTGGGTATTCTAGGGGTGAATGTCAAAGTCATATTGTCTTGGGTTTCTTGACTTTTAGACTTTGTGGCTTCTTCCCATTCTACCTGATCCTTAGCCTCTTGATAAGTTGGAGGTTTAGGTATCTCTTATATCCCATGCATGAGGGAGTAATGAAAAAATGGATTTGCTCTTTGTCTTTTTCTCTAGGAGACTTTGAGACCTTCTTGGTTGTTCAAATGTACTATCCTCTATACTTGGTTTGGAAATAACTATATCCCCCTCTAAGTGTAGATGGTAGGACTAGAGTCGAGTGTCAGATCTTTTGAGTATGTGGCATTTTCATTGAAATATAACATCCTTGTATATGATTATTGTATGATGCTAGAGATCCTATAGGCAATAAAATTTAGACCATTCACCATAATGAATAAAAGTGTGATTATTATACTTGGAAGCAAGATTATTCCTATCTTCCTTATGTGGGCATAGCCATCTCTAACAAAGACACAAATATACTTGACATTGGGCTTCCTTCCATTGGTAAGCCTCAAAGGCTATCATGTTGGAAATCGCACTGGTGAAACCTCCATTAAATATGTGCACAATAGTGTGAACAACTTTGGGCCATATTTTCAAATGAAAAATTTTTATTGTGGACCATTGTGTGAGCTATTGTTGTCAAAATCATGGATGAGAAACTCTCCACCACCATCGGTTTAGATGGTCTTGAAAGATTTAGATGATTCATTTAGGACTTGAGATGTTTGATCTTTGAGTTTTGACAAAATCTTTTGAATTTGATTTAAGGAAGAATACCCAAATGGATCTGGTGTGGTCACCTACAAGAAGATAGAAGTGCAATGAGCCACTTAGAGATGGGGTATTCACAGGACCACCAAGGTCCATATGGAGAAGGGCTTGAAGCTTCTTCGCTCAAGTAGATGCCTCTTTTAGAACAAGAACCCTATGTTGTTTGTCTTGGATACATGCTTAGCAAACATCTTTAACTTATGTGATTTTGGGAGATCCTTTGACCAATTGAGATTAGGAAATCTTCACAAGATATGAAGTGTGCCCATATCTTTCATGCCATAGCTAGGAAAGAGATTCCTTGATGATATAGCAAGAAATCTTGTAAATTCGTTTGTCTTCAATGCATTGGACTATGATGTCATGCATAGAGGTATCAATGACATCAATAGAGGTTTTTTGAATAGCACTTCTTTGTGATGATCCATCTTAGCCTTTATTCAGAGTAAATTAATGAAAATATAGGGTACAAAAAGTAAGTTATTCAATGCTTTCCTTTCTCCATTATGGTTGGTAATGCTAACCTTTCTTTTGCCTTCTATGGGTAGACTCTTGTTGTTGCCTAAATAAACTTAGATTTATTTTGTGCGTTCTTTGAATTCTTAAAATGGTTCTCGATCCTTGCACATGTGGGAGGTGACTCCATTATCAAAGATCATCTCTTGAGAAGAACTTGAAGTGACTACCGCATTGGATTCAATGGATAAAAACAACTCCCCCTTGATCAATGTGATTGATGTGATGAAGAATTAGTATTCTTCTTCGATGTAGATGTCTTGGAGTTGTTCTTATTTTTGTAACCAAGTGTAGCTCAGTGATGAGTAGCACCTCCTTTAATGTCAATCCGGGGAGACAAGAGGATGGTATGAAGACCTCGAGCAAGTGAAGGCACCAATGCGTGAGTGAGAAGCACACAAGCATGCACACACATACACACACACGCGCACACACGGCAAGACAAAGAGTGAGAAGCAATGGAGTTCTTAGATTACTTTCAAAAAGCTCATACAAGTTCAATTCAGTTACAAGCTAACCCCAAAAATCAGCTCTCTAGCTCTATTTATAGTTTTTGACTAGGTTTTGGCCTTGTCCAGACCTAGTGTCCGGCCTAGTTAAAAATTAGGTTCTCTACCCTATTTGGAGGTTCAAACGAAGTCTAAAAAATGTGAAAACTGACAGGTAGATACTTCTAAAGCTCCTCAAGCTCAAGGACTCCTTGGCTTGCACAAAATGGAGCTAGAAAAATGTGAAATGCTATTTACAATGGTTTTTAGTGATGAAAATCACTATTTTTTGTAGGGATTTTCTATTAATATGTGTGGTATACGTAACTTTTCTGAATGGAGAGCTTGTTCCACTGCAAACAACTGTAATAAATGTGATGGTCTGGGAATGAATATCTCTGAATGATATTCCCAGAATCCTATGACGAACATTTCTTCAAACGTCTGTTTGAAGCAGGCTGGTAGATACTTGATACGCGCATGCCATGCATATACAAAATTAATTGATGGTGTTGCACTCATGTCGTAGACGAGGTCCTGATTACCTTCATTAAATCCAATAGCTGACAGATGAGGTTCCTTGACATTTTTGAAAGTCCTGAAGGTGACCAACATGAGTTCAAAAATTTTAAGGCACATTTGGGCCATGACATCTGGTACATTTTTAAACCTGACCCCCCAATGCCAAATCGTCGAGATCATATATCCTATGGTAGGTTGGCCTTTGGGTGGTGCTAAGTAAACATAATTGAGCCATTTCTCGCATCCGTTGGTTGTCAGCATAGTTTTTGTGTATTCCGGCCATGACCTTCTTCGAAATACAGGGCAGTAGCATGGGTTGTATTTGATGTACAAAGGCATGTTATTCCATGTTCTTACCATCTCTGGGTAGGTTTCCAGTAGACGAATCCTCCACGTCGGTTGATGTATATTTCCCTGCTTGGCACTTGCTGGGATGTCGTCCGATGCAAACTGTGTAGCCGAGGTTGGTTCTTTTGAGGTGTGTTGCTTGATTTCGGCATTGTAGTCCGCCATTAAGACGCAGAAAGGAACATACAAATCGTCGGATGTGCCGATCCACCTATGATGGGAGAGGTTCCTAAAGTAATCCGATTTTATGACTACCTCTTCCAAGCGTGACATAGATGCTATCTGAACTGCCACTCTATCATCATGGGTTGTGGCTACTTTCTCTAACCTTTGCATCCATTCAGGAGCCTCGATCTCGATGGTGTCCATACCCTCTGTTGTTTGCTTGCCCCCTGGTGCAGGCATGGGAACGTATGGGTCTTCGAAGGTTTCCTCTACTTCAATGGGTACTAAGTCTTCAGGTTCCGGTTCTACAAGTGGAGAGGGTTGACGCTCATATTGCATGACTTTACTGCGTAATTCTTCGAGTTCTGCTCTGAGTTTTGTGACTTCTTTGGATGTGTCGTCTGCGGTAGTGACTTTGCTTGGTGATTCATGCTGGGTTGCCAACTGCTTTAATAGGTCATCTCTTTCTCTTTCTAATGCTGCATGGGCTTCCAGGAGATCTGCATGGGTTTCTAACACAATTTGCATATTCTCTGAGGGAATGGCCTTGAATTTCTCTGGGTTGATTTCCTGCGGGGACCCCTCCATTGCTGCTTCCAAGTTTTCTTCATTCTGTTTCTGCAGCCGTTTATTCTCTTCGAGTGCTGTAGACATGTGTTTTCGTAGGAGGGCCAGGTTGCATCGAAGCTTGAGATTCTCCGTTATCTGGGAGTGTAGCAATTCATCCATATGTTTCCTTTCTTCTGCATCTGACTGGGGTGGATTGGCTACTAACTGTTCATGTTGTTCCTGTAAAGTGGCATGATGTTGTTGTAGTAGCCGCTTTTCCCTTTCGAGATCAATAAATCGTAGTTGAAGTTCTTCATGGCTTCGAAAGAGTCGCGTATGTTGGTTATCGAGATGCTGGTAGTGCTGTTGTAGTTGCGACATACACTGATACATATTATTAAATACATTATTAATAGGGGTGGATGCAGGAAGGGTGTTGAATGCAGAAGGGAAGGGAAAGGGGAAGGGAAATGGAAGTGTGGATGCGGTGCTGGAAAATGGTGAAGTGGGAGGTGGGGGAATGGGAGATGGTGGGTGTATGGGGGGAGGGAGAGGTGCGGAGGTGGGTGAGATGTCCATAAAATCAACAGTGGATGCAGTAGTGGGAGTGATCGTGAATATTGGAATTGTGGGTGCGGTGATAGTGGTGAAAGTGTACAGTGGTGAGTGCAACTGTGAATATGAACTGCCTGGAAGTGTGATCGAGGGGTTGAGATTTTCTGTGGCAGCGGTTAGAACTACTGTTTCAGTGGCCGTATAGACAGAAGAAGTAGGGTGTGTGGGTTGTGGGGGTTGAGTGACGGTCTGTGCTTCGGTATGGGTAGTGGACTCGGAGGCGGTGACAGTAGTGGTTACACTGGTGGTGGAAGGTGAATGTGGTGGAGTTGGAGGCAGGGGTGGCAAAGGGGGTGACGGAGGTGCACTTGATACATGGGTTTCCTCAGTATCGTGGACAGTGTGTGCGGTGCCCGTGGTTGTGGATGTGCCTTGTGGTTCTGATACTAATACATTCATCTGCTTTCCTGATCGAGGGGGACGTCTGTCGTATCTTCGCTCCGTTCTTCGTGCTTGTGCAAGGGCGGTATGCACCGTCTCAAGTACTCCTAAAGCCTCAGATATCATGTCAAGAGTGGCACGGTATTGCTCGTCTACACCTTCCTCCTCAAGGATTTGATTCATGAGAGCCTTGCCTGCTGCTAGGGATAGTCTATGTTGCTCTTGAACTCTATTCATGGTATCATAGAGCTTTTTCAATGCCTTAGTATAAGCTGGGGAACCTTCAAGTACCTACAGAGCTTCCTGATCATATTCCTGCTCTTCTTCCTCGGATTGTCCATCATGTTCCTCCTCTTGTTCTTCTTCTTCTTCACCCTCCACATTGACGACATCTGGTTGTCTGGGATGGGATTGGTCTGTAGCAGTTTGTTGTCCACTAGCTTGCTCTGCCTCGACTTCCGCGTTAACAGCCTCTATGATTCTGGCTACCTCCATATCAGTTAGGTCTTCTAAAGTGAATCCGTGAGGGAACTCTAGGTTGGTTGGTACAGGTGGAAACACTAGATTTGGTCCATCAGTGCTGTGTCTTGGTAATCTGATAGTGAAGGGTTGTACCCACCTTGGAAGTCGTGGAGTTGTCTTTGGTGTCAATGTCGCACCGTGGGGTTGTGCACAGGGCATCTGAACTGCGCCTCTCATTTTCTTAGATGGCGGTCCTGCGGTTGATAATCTACGTTGGAATTCCTGTACCCTGGTCCAATTTAACGTCCTCTGCACTGGCACATCATAAGCCAAACATCTTTACACAATCCTAGTGAGAGCACAACATCCATACAGTACAGACTTTTTTTTCTTATACCACCTTTGATGAGCCAAGTGGATTTGGTCAATAATCCAGTGGGGCATGTTGATTGTCAAATCAAAGGCATCTGCCAAGTATAGACTAAACCATATCTTCTTAGGTGGCATTGTGAACCTCTCTTGAACGGGAAATGCAAAATGCTGCATGACCATTCGCAAGTGAATGGCAATTGTAGGCGTCATTGCCACCATGTCCTTTAATTTCGTCAGATTCCTGTTCTTCATATTGTCGAGGACCATTGTCTCTTTCTCCGTAGGAATGTGCATACCTTTCATGTCTAGAGCTTCCCTTACCAAATTGATAGTCAACCTGAAACGCTTCAGTTCATTGCCCCTTGTGAGAGTTGGGAGGACAAGGAGTTGTACCCCTTTTTGTCTTTGCTCGGAGTGAGGGTGCTAATCAAATAAGAGCACCTTAGAAAATCGGGTTTTGGCAATTGGAATTTGAAGTAATCGTAGAGTCCTGCCTTCTTCCATATAGGTTTCAGTCCTTCATTATTCTGCAGTCTCTCAAATTCCCTGGTGAAAAAGTGATATCTGCCCCAGCGCCCATTGAATTCTATCTCTGCCTCCCACATGTAAGTGCCTTCACCTAGGGGTCCTGCCACGTCACTGAACCAATGTGAGTTTTTGCTGACCGGCATTGTGTGTCCCTGTGGAGGATTCTAAACTGGTATGGTGTGTAAGGCCCTCAATGCCACTGGCCGTTCCTTCAATTCCTCCTCAACGGGAAGACTTTCAATGTCCACGACTTGGGGGCTGGTGCCTGCCTAGGAGCTAGTTCCTACCGTATCTGCCATGTTACTTCTTGCCTCCTGATTCTGTGAGAATATAGAAACATGTGTTAACATTGTAAAGGACAAGATAGAACCGTTTTTGTCCCCATTACAACATTAACATGAGGTTCAGGAGAGATTAGTAAGTTATTAAGTGCTCGGTGCTTGTGGGTGTAGTTAGGAATGGGGTAGACCTAGGAGCTAGGTGGAATGATGTAGTGTGAGAGTGACGTAGTTAGTAGGTGAGCATGGATGTACAACTGGGGTCTGGGGGTTTATTACAAGTTTTAGGCCGCCAAACACAGTGGATGGGTTTTGATCTTGATTTTGTGGAGACTCTGAAGAGTTTGATAGGGGTATCTACTTGAGAATGAGGCTTTTTAGGGACCCATTTACGAGTGATTCTACTTTTGCGCATGGAATAATATGTGTCCGTGCGTGTTGTGTAAGACTGGGCATCAGATGTTCGAGTGAGTGAAACATGTTGTACCGGGTGTGGCCTTGGTGTAGCTATTTGAGCCCGCAAGCAAGCCTTAGGCACCCAGATTTGTCGTGATTGTGGGCTGGCCTTCATTGACTTCTTGGGTACCCAAATAGACTTCACTTCCGCAGAAGAATTTATGAAAGACTTCTTATTAGTGTCGTGTTGTTGACTACTAATAAGAGGTTTTGTCCGTGGGGTTGGCCTGGTTGCAACAGGGTGTTCGCCTTTCCGCCTCCATACTTGTTTCAACGGCTGAAACAATCTGCTTTGCTCCTTTTTTTGGCCTCCAGTATAGGTAGTGCTCTGTTTCTTCTGTATTTGATCTGACTTTGGTTGCTGCATCCCTCTGGCCTTTGGAACAGAAGGGAGTGTCGTCTTATCCTTGACTCCGTTGTTGAGACAATCCTCTTTCTGCATCATACAGTTTTGGACAAGAATAGCATTCTCAACTTCATGTGCGCCCGTGGAAGGACCAAGAGTTCGTGCTTTACCTAGTTCCTTGAGTGCCTCATTTTCCAATTCAACTGTAATTCGGCTATGATTTACCCATACCTGAAGAAGTCCACTCCTTAGGTTTAGGTTGACTGCATGATCATAGATCCAGTCCTGACCCAAGATAAGAGGCTCAGTGAGGTCCTCATCTTGATTGTGATTACTTCATCTTGAATGTAGAGGGGAAGTTCCACCTCGCCCATGCAAGGGGTTTCCACACCTCCCAATCCTATGAGATATGCTTCTATAAGATTGACAGTTAATTTCAACTTTTGACAGTAGGACGATTTAACAGCACTAGTGGCTGCACCTGAGTCAATCAAGGCTCTTACAGTCCTTGCACCCTTTCCTTGTCCTATCTCTAAGGTTATAAAAGGACGTCAATCAATTATCCTATGAGAGCTAACACCTGAAACTTCACACATAGCCACGTGATATCCTTGATCTGCATATGCATCTGGCCTAGGTTGCTCTCTACCCTGTCTCCTCAACTTCATTCTCCGGATGCGTTCCAATGCTTCTGCTTGAGCTTCTTCTCGAATTCGTCTTTCGTCTTCTTTGCGTTTCTTAGCAGTGTTGAGTCGACTTAGCATCTCTTCCGTCAAAGGTTCCTGATATAACTTGACTCTGCATCCGCTTATGTAGCTCGGGAGAATATTGCCTTCTAATGTGGCTAGTTGCACTGCTCCACTTGTTGAGATTCTATTAATGATCATGGGTCTGTAGCCTCTCTTCTCCAGTTTCCTCGCATGTTGTTTCAACGTGTATACTAGTACTAGGTCACCTGCCTTCAAACCTTTATCCTTAACGTGGGCATCAAAGTATGCCTTCTGTCGTTTCTTAGCAGCATATATCCCTACAACCGCTCTCAGTCTTGTTTCTCCTAATCGTTCAAGGTCAAAAAGTCTAGAGGAGAGTTCATGACCCGTCCATTCATGCTCTTGTGCTACTTTCAGTGTCGGTATTAAGAAGTCCAACGGTAGCACTGCATTTTGGCCAAATACCATTTGAAAGGGGGTGGCTTGGAGTACCGTTTTGTAGGCGACTCGGTATGCTCAAACAGCGTGGTGTAGCTGTTTGTCCCAATTAGAGTGTTTATTGTTCACTAATTTCGTCAGTACATTGCATAGGATTTTATTGGTGCTCTCAGCCTGGACATTTGCTTGAGGGTGATAGGAAGCAGACTTCTTATGTACTACCAAGAATTCTTGGAGCAGATTTTCGATAACTTCATTCAAGAAGTGGGTGCCTCTATCACTGACTAGCTCTATAGGTAGCCCGTATCTTGTGAATACATTCTCAAACAAGAATTTAGCAGTGGTCCGAGCATCGTTCTTTGTCGTAGCTTTTACCTCTACCCACTTGGTGATAATCCGTGGCAACAATGATATATTCTGCATGGGAACCCTTAGCTGGGGGATTAATAGGACCTACGAAGTCTATTCCCCACTTAGAGAATGCACGTCCACCCATCATAGGTTTCAGTGGCATCTCATCTTTGTGTATAAGATACTGAGTTCTTTGACAAACATCACACCGTTTCACATAGGTATGTGCATCCATGTGAAGGGTTGGCCACCAGAAGCCCGCAAATAGTATTACCTTGATCACCCGATCTGGTCCAAAGTGTCCTCCTACTACACCTTGGTGAGCAGTTTCCAAGATCTTGAGATATTCACTCTCATGGACAGATAGTCTCAGGTAACCATCTTTACCACGCTTGTATAGATTATCACCAATGAGTGAGTAATCCAGGGCTTCTTGTTCTAAACCCCGTTTCTTAGCCAGAGTCATGTCTGGAGGGAATGTTTTCGTCCTCAGGAACGATACTAGTGGTTCACTCTAATCTGGCACTATGGACACTTGATAAAGAGTGGCATGTTCCACAGGTGGTTTAGTGCAACAAATTGGGCATTCTTTGGACAACTTTTGGACATCAGCCTCCATAGTAGGTCAATGCACTCTGAGTCTCCTTAGTGTCTGTAGGGTTCGTTGTTTTGAGTAGTGTTGCTCTAATGCACCTGCATGTGCTAATTGCAACCATTTAGCGTACTCATCCTCTTCCACACAACAAGCCAAGATCCCTTGATCTGTGTGCTTGTACATACTACCTACCATGATGTGATATTTTTGGGCTTTTACTACCTCTCTATCCTATGTGTTTATTACTCGGTGGTTAGGCCCGTATGTCAATACTGGCACTAATGGCTTAGCCCACTGCGGCACCACTTCCAAATTAAACAAGTAAGCATCAGGAAGGTCATCTGACACTCCTTGTGGGGCTTCTCTAGATGTGAGCCTAGAGAGATGATCTGCTCTCAAATGAGTCTTCCCTTTCCTTACCACAACTTCGAAATCATATTCCATTAGCAAGAGAAACCATCTTACTAATCTTCCTGTATTGCATGGCTTGTTCACGAGATATAGTAGTGCCTGATGGTTAGTAAAAAAACATTGGTAAGCCCAAATGGCATTACTCTAAAGGCAAAAATGCCCCATTCAGTGGCAAAAGCCGTCATATGCTGATCTTCTGGAGCTATGGCTACTTGGTTGTAGCCCGAAAATCCATCAAGGAAGCTGTACACTTCCTTGCCTGCTACTCTTTCTAAGAGATGTTCTGTGATAGGAAGCGGATAGTTATCTCGAATTGTGGCTGCATTGACCTTCTTCAAGTTAATGCATACACGCAGCTTTCCATTTTTCTTGGGCACCACTACGATGGGGGATACCCACTCAGTATGCTCAATTTCATAGATGAATCCAGCTTCAACCAGTCTATCTATCTCTTCCTTGATCTTGGCCGCATAGTTGTCATTGTATGTGTATGGCTTTTGCTTAGAGGGCCTAGCATCTGAGGTCATGGGGATAGTGTGTGAGCATATGTCTGGATCAACACCCTTCAAATCCTTGTAGCTCCAAGCGAATACATCTCTGTATTCTCTTAGCAAGGTTATCAATGCATGCTCTTCTTCTTCCGTCAGGTCATGTCCTATGTAAGTGCATCTCTCTTCTCCTTCCTCTATGGCTACCACTATTTTCTTAGTGGTTTCTTTGTTATCATAGGCCTCTCCTGATTGAGCCTCGCGTTTAGGCATTCCGACCATGACTCTTCTATCGTCTATCTCATATTTTTTAAAGTTTTCAGGGACCTCAAACAAAGATTCTTCCTCTTCTGGTGTGACTTCTCTCTTCTTTCTTTTCTTTCCTTCTTCCTTCGGGGTCACATGTGTGGTTAGCCTTACATCATTTGTAAGCTCGCCGTGCCTCTGGGGTTGAAATTCTACTTCATAGAAGTATTCTTCATCTGATGCAAAAGGTGGGTCCATAATGATTGACTCTAGATCGGAGTCACTTGCATCCTCAAATGCATCAGGGCTAGGTTCCCACTCTTCTAACACTGCCTCTCCCATGATTGGCTCTATGGAGAAGACTGAAATGTCATAGCCATCCTCATCACAGTGTGGTGTCCATTTTTCTTCATTGATGGCTACATCCATGGTTGCTAGGATTTCTGCCCAGCCGTGGGGTTCAAATTCTTCGTCAGAAAGACTACCGGTGCATAGGCTGGGTCTTGAATTGATCTATGTGTTTCTTTTGCACCTACCTCTCTGGCTTTTTCTCTCTTCTCTTCTTCTACTGCTACTTTGCACATCCATAAGTGGGTGTCTTCATGCATCCATGAGGATCCTGATCCTATGGAATGCACCGATTCCGTATCATCTTTGGCTCTATGGAGGGGATTCCATTGGATAGGAGGGACATCTCTATGAGAGTAATCTTTGAGATTCACTTTGGTCGTGACACCTAAGTGTTGCAGGTACAAGGAGTTGGTTCCCCAATCCTGGACCACTTGCAACTGTCGCATAAAGGGTCGTCCCAAGATCATTTCATAGGCATGATTTTTGCTAAAATCACATATAGCAAATGTGTGCTCAAACTCTACACCACAAGTAGTGAGAGTTATTCCTTCAAGTAGTCCTAAAGGCCTCTCTATGTGACCATCAGCCATCTGCAATTTCATCCTCGTGGGTCTGAGTGCTGGCTTGCCCCAACGCTTCCATAGGAAAGTGGTAGCAATTGCAACTCCTGCACCAGAGTCAAGAATTGCCTTGGTTGTGTACCCCTGATGGGTAATGGGAAGATAGGTGTTTCCTTCTTCACCTTCACTCATATCTCCTATCTTGTCCAAAGGTATCTCTGGCACTGTTCTCTGGGATCCTACCTGGGAACGAGGTTTTGCTATCTCTGGTACTTGTTTGGCAACATGCTTCCATAGCTCTGGCCTAACTTTGAGTAGCTCTTCCAAGGTGAGGTTGCACTGCACTTTAGTATTCTTTACTACCTCCGTATTCCTAGGTATGACCGAGTCTTCGTTTCTTACCATGACTGTGGGTGCTCTCATGCACGTGGACTTAGCTTCCCATGGGCCTGTGAAGTGGGGTAATTCTTGCAGAGAGTTAGACTCAAAGTCTAATCTTTCCTGAGATTGGGTGCTCTCCTGCTCCTCATAAATGGATGGGATGTCTTGTGGAAATTGGTCGTGTGCATCATCCACAAGTTCAATGGGAGGAGGGACTTCGCTTTCTTTAGCCCATTTGTCTTCTTGAATCTCTCGTAGGAATTCTGGCGTGAATCGATTCATAGAAGATGATGTGTCTAGCTCTGTAGAGTTAGGCACATAGGCTTCCTCGACAGGAAGGCTTACTCTTTCACTTGCCTTGTCCTTGTGTTGAGAGGCGGGTCCTTCAAAGTGCAACTGTGTCTTGGCTGAACTAGAGATGTTAAATAGGCGACTGGCTTCAAACATGGTCTGAGTCAATTCCACCATCTTAGCACAAATTTTGGTTCGTTCTAGCTCTAGTTCTGCTCTAGGGTAACATTTTTCATGATCAGTTACGTTTGGCCCATCTTGGATTCTGACCTGATATGCTTTAAGCATCATGTTTAGGTCCTCGGGAGTGGGATCTGCTAGGACTGATCCTACTCTAGGGGGTGGTGGGATTAGGTGAGGCGGGTTGGAAGGTGGCGGGTCGGATGGAGTTAGGAATGGTGGAGGTGGGGTAGTGTGAGAGGGAGTTTGAGATGTGAGTTCAATTATCCTGGCCTTTATTTCTCTTAGGCTTTCCTCGAGTTCACTCATCTTTTTTGCCCATTGCCTTTTCATTCTTTCATGACTATCTCTCCAAGCTCTAGTCCTCTTCTTGGTCATGCTCTCTGTTTCACTAACATCTGGGCTCTTTTCCTGACCTACACTTTGGTTCTGCTACAAAGCTTGGGCTCTAGTGACCACTTGTATCGGTGCAGTGGAAGTCACGCTTCCTATAGAGTCTACTACTAACCCAATGACGTTAATGGGAGTGATTTTTGGCATATTGCTGGGATTCTTTGGACAATCTCGTAAGAGATGCTCCTTTCCACATTCTTGGCAAAAGCCTTGAATTGTCACTGACTGCGGTTGTGTAGGTGGAGGTAAGGGGCAATCACGAATGAGGTGATCTCCCTGACATCTGTAGCATGGTCCTCTAGGGAATGGGGGTCTTACCTGCCTAGGTTGAGGTCTAGGGTTGGGGTTTGTATACATGACGTTTGTGTAATTTGACTCCCAACTAGGTTCATTTGGCTCTTCACTATAGTAGGACTCACCATGTTCAGGAGATTGCATGTAGTAAGCCTGGAGACTATCAATATGTGTAGAATCAAAGCTATGGTCACTCGGGTCACCTTTTGAAAGCAATGGAGTCACTGGGACCATGGCTCTATTCAAATTTTCTTCTACCGCTGCATACTTTACCGGAATCACATTAGTAGGAGCAGGTGGTTGTTGTGCTAGCACTGGCTGGGGTCTCAGTTGGGCCTGATATTGCGGTTGGTAATTTTGTTGAGGCCTAGTATAGTGTTGTGGAGGGTATTGACTCTGGTATCTGCCTTGTTGAGGGTATGGCTGAGGGTAGGTTTGCCTAACAGCTTGCTTATTGTATGGGCAGTCTTGTGCGGTGTGATTTGTGTATCTTCGTTCTATGGTGCAGTACTGGCTACTAGGATTTACTTGGGGTTGAGCCATAATGGGACATACATTTGCCATATGATCACCTCCACAAGTATAGCATCTTTTCACAGGGGCAAATCTTGCGATCTGTTTGCTAGTGACACCTAATTTCTGAGCTACTTTCTCTGCAAGTTCCTCAACTGATGTGGATTGCAAGGAAGTGAGGCTAGAGGCACTATTTGAGTCTTTGTAAATTTTGGAAAGCTCTAGTTCTTCCCCTAGGTTATCCTCGATGTCAATGCACATGCGTACACACTCTTCTATGGTCCTAGGGTCCTTCAAGTACACATATGATCTTAATTTGGTACTCAGCAATCCATGGACCAAGAACAAAGCCACTTGTTTAGCTGGCGTGGGTAACTCAAGGACAGGGCATCTCTCTAAGTATTGCCTAAATCTTCTTCCTGCAAGTCTCAGAGTCTCTTGAGGGGTCTGCTTGAAGCTATGTATCAATGAGGAAGTATTATGCCTTATGCCACTTTTAGAGAATTCAGTGATGAAAGCCTCTAGGAGTTGGTCTATGCTCTTGAACTGTCTTTCGTTTAGTGGCTGGAACCATGTCAGGGCAGTGTTCCTAAGGGTTAGACCAAAGGCATTGTACTGTGTGAATAGATCTTCAACTTGTTCAGCTCTCAAGACTTGCCTGAACTCAGCCACATGATCATATGGATCACCAGTGCCATCGAAGTAGTTCTTCATGGACTTAACTAGCTGAGTCGGTCTCAAAGTCCTTGTGTGCTCTCTAGGTCGTGGTAGAGGGAACTCATCCGCATTTCTTTGATTCCTGGGAGCTCTAAGTACCTCAGGTTCTACTCTATTTGTTTTTTTCCTCGTTCGTTCTCTGCCCCCTGGGTTGGCAAAGCTTACTTCTGGCCTATCTCTACTTCTGTCTCTTTGAGTTCCATGAGCTTGGGATGTTCCAGCTCTAGGGTGACCATAGGACACGTTCGATCTTGGTTGGGGGAAAACGAATTCACCCTTCCAAGTATAAGCATGTCTATCATGTTCTGTAACCACAAAGATCCTCTCTGAAGCGTGATCTAGGTAGGTCACTCTGCCTGGGCTATCTGGATCTTTAAACTCATAGATCATGATTGTTCCTATATCATTTGGCCGATCAGATTTATACCTCCATAAGGCTTCGTCAGTCTCTCGGTTCAGAAGCAGATCTATACTCTTGTTGTCCTGAGGAACCCACTCGGGATTGAGGATTCTAGTAAGAACAGATTTTCCTCGAGGGGTCCTAGGCTCTATACCCATGTTTCCTTGCTCCAAGTCACCTAAATCCGCTTCTGAGATCACATTCCCAAATTCATCTGTCCTATCTGGGTGACTGGGAACTACATATATTGTCCCTTCCTTGTCTAGGTATGCTCCGTTTTCAAACTTGACAGCTGGGTGCTCTAGTCCTATGGATTGGTCAGGGTTTTTAATTTGGATCACGGATCTTCCTAGGCCGTCCTCATAGATGCTAGCACTTAATCGGTTGGTCCTAATGTATTCCAACTGCGTCTTGTAGGGGCCTTCCACCCTATACAGATATGGCACTCCTGAACTTCCCGTAGGTCGGTCCATGCCTTGAGACATGTCTGATTCACTAGTCTCAGAGCTAGGGTAATGCGAGTGGTGGCTTAGCTGCTGGGCCCAAGACCTAGCAGTATGATTAACGCTAGCCTCTGAAGACCTAAGACTTTGTCTATCCCTTACTAGATACCATCCTGATCTAAGGTTCATATGCCTAATTGAATAGCCCAAATTTGCCCAAGTACAACCTCGTTGCTGAGTTCGTTTGTATCAGTTACTTGATTCTTTTTAGTAGTTACCGTGTTTATACTCTTGTCTAATATCACGTCGTCAGGTATACTTGAGTGTATTTCCACACTTGAAGTTGATCGTTCCACGTTACTTTTTTTTTTTCCTTTAAAGTTCTCGACCGTACCAAGATTATGTCGTTAGCTTGAACTTGAGTATTTAGGTAGTCTTCAACTTGATGAATGCCTATCGCCGCCCTGGCCTACTCCTATCACTAGTCGTTCTTAGCCTAAGCTAGGAATTGACAAAGGGAGTTGAGAATATTCCGACCTTTCTTGCTGATCCCTTGTTCTTTAGTGCGCGAGAACCCGATTCTCAAGCTTGCACAAAGCCCTTGTTTTGGATGCTCTCAATTGCTCAATAGACCTGCAGCAGTCCCAAGATTAGCTCAAGACTTAAATTCAAAGGACAGACAGATCACTTTCATGCATGTAATTCATAGACCAACTTGCCCTTTTGCCTTTATGGAAAACAATCTCAAGGATCCTTTAGTTTTCCTACCCTGGGGTATGGTCAACTTCAAAATACCCGATCTTTCCAACAAGACAAGAATCACAGTAATTGGATTTCGTATGAGAAAGTTATGCCAGTTCAGGGTTTTGGGACTAAAACAGGGTTCAAACAGGCTGACAGATCACATGATTTTTCTCAAAAACACATGTGTAAGGACCTCACAAATCACTAATGACTCTCTAATTATGCCCAAAATTCCCAAAGGACTAGGAAAAATTAACCCTAAAATTTTGGCCGAAAAGCCTGTCAATCGCGATCGACAGGTCTGTCAATCGCGACTAACAGAGGTGTCCGTCGGGGCCTGTCAGTCACGATCGACACGTCAGTCGCGATTGACAGTGTCAATCGCGATCGACAGAGTCAGTCGTGAGTCCTGTCAATCGCGATCGATGGTGTCAATCGCGATCGACACTTTTTCTGGGTTTTTCGCCGTGAATTCAGTCGGTCGGGGCTGTGTCCGTCGCGATGGACACGTGGCTACGCGAGAAAGTCAATCAATCGTTGAAATTGAGTTGGTCGCAATCGACGGTGTCAATCGCGACTGACAGAGGTGTCGGTCGTGGCTATCGATCGCGATCGACGGTGTCAATCGTGATTGACAGGGTCCTACGTGGCAGTCAGTCGGTCCTGGGGTTTGTCGGTCGCGATTGACAGGTCTGTCGGTCGCGATTCACAGATGTTGTCGATCGTGGCTGTCGATCGCGATCGATGGTGTCGGTGCGATTGACAGAGAAACACGGAATTTTTTAACTGTTTTTAGTGATTTAGAATGTGCTCATCATGTGGATTATGGTGGTCCACTTTGTTTAACCAAATGGACAGTTTCGTGACGTTTCGTACTTGCGCGGAGTGCTGGAGATGATGATGCTTCCAGTACCTGCAAGAAAGCTCAAGAACCATGCAAAAACAATGCACGCAATATCACTCTCTCGCTCTCTCTCACAAGTGGAATGAGGGAAATGAGGTGGAGAAGGTGATATAATCAAAAACTGAAAATTTTTGCGATGATGGAGATGGAGGTGGGAGATGGTGATGATGATGATGGTGAGGTAAGAAAGAGAAAAATAAGAAAAGTAAAGAGATTACCTACAACGCCAACGTCTCAAATCTACGTCTTACCATCACACGCTCGTCCTCAAAGCTCGATCCCCGGCAACGGCGCCAAAATTTGGTGTAGCTCAGTGATGAGTAGCACCTCCTTTACTGTCAATCCGGGGAGACAAGAGGATGGTATGAAGACCTCGAGCAAGTGAAGGCACCAGTGCGTGAGTGAGAAGCACACAAGCATGCACACACATACACACACACGCGCACACACGGCAACACAAAGAGTGAGAAGCAATGGAGTTCTTAGATTACTTTCAAAAAGCTCATACAAGTTCAATTTAGTTACAAGCTAACCCCAAAAATGAGCTCTCTAGCTCTATTTATAGTTTTTGACTAGGTTTTGGCCTTGTCCAGACCTAGTGTCCGGCCTGGTTAAAAATTAGGTTCTCTACCCTATTTGGAGGCTCAAACGAAGTCTAAAAAATGTGAAAACTGACAGGTAGATACTTCTAAAGCTCCTCAAGCTCAAGGACTCCTTGGCTTGCATAAAATGGAGCTACAAAAATGTGAAATGGTATTTACAATGGTTTTTAGTGATGAAAAGCACTATTTTTTGTAGGGATTTTCTATTAATATGTTGACATACATTTCCTGGAGCTCCCTACTTGCTCCTTCTCCTTGTGTGTCCACCTCTTTTATATGCGTTAGTGTCCTGAAAAAATATTGGCCTACTTGCCAGATCATCGTTGACTGCTCTGTCTGCTTGTACTTTCTCTTCTCTCTGACTCCCTTCGTAAGCTTCCTTGCCTAGTGAGTCCTTCAGTTCCAACACCAAGTTTCTCCTCATGGCCGTTTTTGGCACAATAATTACATGTAAAATTCTAGTGAGTATTCTTTGTTGAAACTTGCTTGTTGCTATTGATAGAGTGATTATTATGTTATTTTGACTTGTTGAAGGATTCTTTGGCCTTCATTTTGATTTCTTGAGAGAAGAAGATTTCTCGGTTCTTGAGATGTGTAGAAGCGACACTCTTTGAACTTCCTCCCAAGTTAAGGCTTGATCTTAGTTAGATGGTAGATGTCAAAAATATTTCATAAGCCTTGGGGAGTTTGTTAAGTAATCTAATGATCATATCATCACCAGAAATTATGCAACCACATAAGGCAATCTTATAATATTCAAATGTAGCAACTTTAGTGATTGGGTCCTCTAATCAAATAATAAGGTTTTGAAACTCTACTTCTAAGGCATAAATCTTTGAGGGAGTCTTATCTTCATAAAGATCTTGAAGTATTTACCATGCCCTCAAGAAATTGCCCTAAAGCTCTCTTATCCTTGACATTCCAAATCTGCTAAGCAGCTAGGTCACTATTCCTATCAAGGGTTGATTCTACAATGTCATTTAGTAAATTGGTATAGAAGTAAGCTTTGATGATATCCTTCAAAATATTGTAATTACTTTCTATTTAATATTTCATATTTTGGCATAAACATAGGGATGAATGAAGGGTGATAAAATCAATTTGATGATAAAGTATTCAAAATGTTTGACTTAATATAGCCCACAAGAGAGTTTTTTTCCAAATTTTTGGTAGCCAAAAAAGAAGTGTCATAGCTATACCTTGTAGGTTGCATTTGTGTCTTGTTGACCTTCTGAGTTCTCCACTTCTTGAGGTTTCTGGTTCATCACATTTTGGATCAAACCTTGGCACTTCTTCTATTTCAACCTGTACTTCATTGTTCTTCTCTTCATCAAATATCTGAACCTTTGATTTACCTTTCTTTTGATCCACAATTTCTTCATCACCTGCATAAATATTTATTGTACCTGCATACCAAGTACCTTGCTCATCAAATGTAACATCCTTATACACAAGGAATTGTTTTGTGGATGGACTCCACAACCTATATCCCATCTGCTTATCATCATATCCAATAAACACATATTTTTCAACTTTAGGTTCCAATTTATGCCTCAATTGAGATGTTACATATGCATATGCCAAACATCCAAATACTTTGCAATGATCTAGAGTAGGTCTCTTACCCCACCATGCCTCATATGGTGTCATACCCTACAAGGCTCTACATGGTAATCTATTGACCAAATAAGTAGCTGTATTTACAGCCTCAGCCCACAAATAATTTGGGCAATTTTTCTCCTTCATCATGGATCTTGCAAACTCAACAAGAGTTCTATTCCTCGTTTCTGCTACACCATTTTTTTGAGGAGAGTACCTGCAAGTAACATCTCTCTTTATACCTGCATTCCACAAGTAATCATTGAATTCTTTAGAGAAATACTCTCCCCCTCCATCTGACCTTAGTCTCTTCAACTTATGACCTGTAATTCTCTCTGCATACACATGCTACCCATAAAACCGAAGAGATCTTTATATAGTAAACTTGGAGAGACTCATTGTTGGAACATCAAGCTTACACTATGCTTGAGCTGGATTTGATCTACATCAAAGGCTATAACGTCGAAAGAATATCCGTTGGAGAATTCTTTTTCTTATGCTCATTTATTGTATTTTTTTGAGAGATTTTTTATGGTTCATTTACCGTTGTAAAAGCCTTGAGCTTTACACATGTAAATATTAGAAAGATAAAGCCCACATTGCACGAATTTGTGGTGGTTGAAGTTGCATTCATCAACAATCAATCACCTAAAAGTAGATCAACATAGATCTTCACTTATCCTAGATTGTAGGAAAGTGAATTGATTCCCTCCAACAACCATTCCCACCTTCATTTGAATTCAAACTTCACTTGTAGAAGTCGTGGAACACTCCTAAAGTCTATATAAAGACTTGAAATCACTTGTACATTACATGGAAGCAATATACATACACTTGTGACCATCATTGTCTTGCTCCTTCAATTCTCTGCATCATCTTCTTCGCCAACAGTAAGCTTGTAGAGGCTGCTGCTCTCTCTCTCGAGCTCCAAATTGAGTGCAAGATGGCTCATTGGAAAGGTATTCATGTCTAGTTTTGCCTTTAAATTTTCATAGCATTTGGTTCAGTAGATTGGGAGAAATTTGAGGTTTTCTATCTCGGGGTCAATCTATTCATATTTCTGAAAGATAGGAAGTACCACCGGTGAATATCTCATTCATTCCTATAGCATATTTTGCTTATTCCTTATACTTTTGTGCATTCTATACTCTGAACCCTATGTGTATCACTCCCATAAAAGTATTTTTTCTAATTGTAATCATGCTGGTCGCTATGGGCATTTGAAGTTCATTGTCTCTTCCATAGATAGTAAGTTTTTTGAGCTAGTCGACCTGCGAACCTATCTGTTTTGTCTGGACTCATTCTCCTTGATGCTCCAAAGTACATAGTGTGTTTCTTTGCACTTATCACATGCGTATAAGGTCTATTTGAGTCTCCATAAGCTCAAGGGCTAGTCTTGTGTCGGTTGGCTAGACCAAACTTCGTCGCTTCGAAACACACTTTTCTACCTTCTACAAGCTTCTCCAAGTTCTTTCAGTGGTATTAGAGCTAAATCAAGATGGGTGATGACTTTCCCTCAATGATCAAGAAGCTTGATCGACACAACTACGCGGCTTGGAAAATCAGGATGGAGGCCTATTTGCAAGGTAGAAATCTTTATGGAATTGTAGCAAGTGATGAAGCGATGCCTATTCCAAGATCCAAAGGAGGACCAACACAAGAGGAGACAGATAAGTTCACACTTTGGTGCGCAAGGGATGCTCAAGCAAGGTTGTACATACTAAACTCTATCTCTGACCAAAGCAAGAAAGAATCATCTTTGGAACGAGTTCAACCAAATGAAGAAGACACCTAATCAAACCATCACAGAGTTTGTTACCAAGGTCAAGGAGGTTGCGGATGTTGGAAATGAGATAGGCCCTTGGCTTATGTCACAGGTCCATGGTTCCATAGGTCCAGCATATACAACATTAATTCCAGCAATCTTCAATATTGAGAAAACATGATCATACCACAACTTAATCATACAGATGATGAGACAAAGATAGAGCAAGAATAGACGACATGTGTAAGGTGTTACGTAAGCCATCGCTTACTCATGGTATCATATATACCAATGTTCAATGTACAATGTGGGAGCAAAACTCTCAACCACTCTATGTGATGAGAAATAGATGGAAGAGTGAATGTACAAATGTAACAAACATATTCACATGTATGGGCAGAAATCTGAATATACATGAGATGTGTGACCTAATAGGTTATAGAAGAGTGAATATGAGTGACTGAAAGAGGAAGGATCAATGTGAAACTGATAATCAACAAACCCTCATCTAACCTTAGGCTATGGAAGACCCTAAGTCAGATACGTGTGTGAAAAGATCACATACTTAAAAAGTAGCAAAGAATGCTAACAAGTTTGCTGTCAGAAATCCTCAAACTCATGTGAACACACCTTCTCAAACACCTCATCCAAATATGCATAAAGCATATACGTACTGATTCTCTTGTACCTATGCCGAATAGGACTCCTCCTGATATGAATGCTATTGCCTCCATAAAATTCAAGTAGTACCTGTGTGCATAAAGAAAATATGTTCCTGAATACTTAACACAAGATGTAAATCGTATGTTAACCACCATCCAATGTCTTTGACGTAGCCCGAAATCTTCATGTAGAAGAGAATCTTCAACTACAACATGTAGATGGCCAATCCTCACCATCAAGCTGCTAATGACCAAGTCTTGTTTCCATGAACAAGAGATAACCTCCTCTCCATGATCTAGAGTGTGAGCACACCCTTCATCTTCTCCAAGAAGAATCACCAAGAAGAACTCCATAGCTGCTCCTCAACATGCTTCAAGTCAGCACCATGGCTACCCCATGTGCTAGAAGAAACACCACCTCTATTGAGGTCCAAGCACAAGGCTTGTGTTGAAAACTATGTGAAGGATGATTACAATGAGCATGAGGCTCTTCTTATATAGTATTTTGGTCTCTTCCAAAAGCAATAATAAAGCTCTCAAAATCATAAGATCGTAAAAGCTACGATCGCTATCGGAAGAAAAAAAAACTCACGAAAATATCGTCCGCTAAATCTGTCATCCGTGGCTTTCGCGATCTGTCCGTTCATTGCTAAAAACATGATTAAAAATAAAAACTCTTCGCGCGCTGCTATCGTTGCTAGATATGGGGTTTGATCCCTTGCCAACGCCTTGAGAGGCTCTTGTTTTATCCATAGCGCCCAAGCGCCTTTGTTGTACAAGGTCTAGTAAGAGACTCTAGACATGCTGTGAAAATCTGTATCAAAGTGGACTAGTGAGACATTTTTTTTCCAACAATCCCCCTTGCAATGTCACAATGGTACAAAATGAACTGGATCTGCAAACTTCATAAGCTGCAAATTTGCACAAGCTTCAAGCTTGTACTCCAATACTTCAAAAAAAGTCTTCTTCAAAACTGAATTTGACTTTCTTCAAAACACCTGAACTTGTTGAATATGAACCATAATACCTGAGAAAATATTCAAACTAGATATCCAATAGTGTACACATCAAGCAATCACTGCTTGACAACAAATATAGCATGAACTATCTTCGAACCTGCTATCTCCTGTTTTCAAAACCCTGAAAACATACACTAGGATCCACATATTTGCATTTACCTTACAAAAAAGGTTTCTCAACGTACTTTTGCTGCGTCATGTAAATACACTAATATAATCAAGAACTGAATCCTGGAACCTGTGACTTACAACTCACAAATTAGTGTCTTATGAACACTGCTGGTTCATCTCTGACTATACTCAAGTCAACTCAATTGAAATCAACTGAAATCAACTAAAATATGAGTCAAAAAATCTATGATGTCATCATGTCTTCATCCTTTAAATCCTTCATACCTCTTTCCTTCAGAACCTGGTATAAACATATATGTGCGCACTTCTCAAATATACCTTTCTGAAATATCAAGCTTCTCTTCAATAGAATTTTGGAACCTTCTCCTGAACAGAACATCCTAACAGGAACTTTCTCCAAACATTCTTCTTCTTCCTTCTTCTTACAATGCTGGAACATAAAGAGAAACTGACAAAGGAAATATAGGAATACCTATAGGTATGTCTCTGCATTCTTTTATATATGGTTGAAAATAAGTCTTCATGTTTAATCACCCCCCTGGATGATTTAACACTAACATCCAGTATTCTTCAAATATATCAGACTTTATGAAATCTGGAACGTCTTCCTTCATAAATCTGATGTTTAGTGATCAATACCTGTATCTGAGACAAAAATTCTGAATCCTTTTTATTAGCATTGCGCAGATGCCAATAGCTTTCCATGTCATTCCTCAACTTTCAAAAATCTAGAATAAGGTTAGCTGATCCTAACATAACAAAACCTTGCTAAAAGCTTTATGGGATTCATAACCTTCAGTAACATAACAAGTATCTTCTATCTCTCTTCAACACAAATTTGATAGAATTGGAATCTTTGACTTACTTCTTCCAATGTTAAGAATCTTCACAAACAAAGGATAGACAATTGACTCATAAATACTCAAGATCTTCATGATCATTTAAGATCAATGATCTCTCTTGTGTAGAATCTGCTCTTATCAAACCTTCATGTCTGAATGTTTGATTTGTTACCTGAATGTCTCCAAGTGTCCATGCTTCTCAAAAAGTTGTAAAACTTTTCTTCAAACAAATCCTTTCCAAGAATCTGTAATTCCTACTTGAAATATAAGTGGATAAACTTCTCACCTTGAGAACTCCAAAAGCTACAAGTTGATAGTTCATAACTTTCATATTCTACCCGGGTGAAATGTGATAGTACCTGATTGATTCTCTTTTGGCTAACTCCACTTCTCAATCAAGTGATAGGATCTGATGGAACACCTTTTTGAATACAAACATGTATCCAAAAATCAAGACAATCACAGAAAGTAGATTCTCCATTGAATTGTACATCAACAATCTAAATTTTCTGAAGTTTCTGAAGATACTGAATATGAGGTAACCTTTTCCAAACCTAAAACCTCAACCCAAGTCTTCAACATCTGCTAAAAAACTCTTTTACCTTAAGAGCTAGATAAAGAAGAAATATACTTCTCTACAACTTGTCATATACCAAGTAGCTTTGTATTGACACTCCAAGAATTCTTTGAGGGAACATATATGCTACCTGCTTAAAAGCTTCAACTAAAACATAACTCATACATATATGAGTCAAAAGATATATCTGCTGCTTTTCTTTCTCTCAATGCAATTCTTTGTCAAATCTACTAAATCATGACCAAGTGTAATGCAAAACAAGAAACTGCTTCTTCTTTAGACTATCTTCACATAAGATGTTCTCGTAGATTTGTCTTTGGGTGTAGAGGATAAAATAGGAAAAGTATATGGAAAGTATATGAGAAAAGGAAGCCTTACTTTTCTTTTGGAAATGATGGACTTTCTTTTTCTGCATCTTTCTTCCACCTGATGATGATGTTAACATCTTCAAACTTCTCTTCCATACCTTTTTTTTTCTTCATTTTGAAGTAGCAAACACTCTTGACTTCTTCAAATGAACTTTTCTCTTTCTCTAGTACTAAGAGTAAGAGATAAAACAAACATGGTATACAAATGGAAGTGAATATAGAATCATGTTTTATCATCTCCTCATATCTCTGAATCAAAATTCTGTTTTAAATGTCTGAAAAGACTAAATTCACCAACCTTTTGTCTGAATGATGAATTACCTTTCTAGAGTTATCTCTCTAGATCACATTTGTACCTTGATATCCAACCAACTTACAATAAAAAATTGGCTGAAAAACTCATCCCATCTCCAAATTTGTCTTCTTAGATGAGCCTTCTTGCCATGAAAAAGATCTCTCAAAACTCTCTAGAAAAAAACATCTAGATACCTGTTTTGATGTAGCCTTTAACTTTCAAATGATGAAAGCATATAAAAGCACTCCTTGAAACCTTCAAATCTCTTCATAACTGCTCCTCTAAGATATGACCTGCAAATGATAATCTGATAGTAGAAACTGCAAATGATGTGGATCTGATTCCTTCATCTTCTCTAAACCATTGTTCTTCCTTGAATTTGAAGTAGCCTTCTCTTCATCAAGTCTGGGTCTTCAAACAATACTTTTGTGAAGTATTTGCATACTCTTCCAAAAATATTCGACTGCTAATAGATCATCAACTTCATACTCCACACTGATGAATACACATGTAACTGAATTGTCTAATTCTCAAATCTCTACTCATCTAGATTAAGTGTGTATGTCAAATGTCAAATGTTAGAAGATGCTCTTAAATCATATGTTGTAAACCTGGAAGTCTGGGAACCTGGGAATATGAATGAGCCTTAATGCATTGATGCCAAAGACCTAAAGTTCTGAAACCAAAACCTTAGTGCTCTCATACCAAATGTTGGAAATGAGATAGGCCCTTGGCTTATGTCACAGGTCCATGGTTCCATAGGTCCAGCATATACAACATTAATTCCAGCAATCTTCAATATTGACAAAACATGATCATACCACAACTTAATCATACAGATGATGAGACAAAGATAGAGCAAGAATAGAGGACATGTGTAAGGTGTCATGTAAGCCATCGCTTACTCATAGTATCATGTATACCAATGTTCAATTACAATGTGGGAGCAAAACTCTCAACCACTCTATGTGATGAGAAAAAGATGGAAGAGTGAAGGTACAAATGTAACAAACATATTTAGATGTATGGGCAGAAATCTGAATATACATGAGATGTGTGACCTAATAGGTTATAGAAGAGTGAATATGAGTGACTGAAAGAGGAAGGATCAGTGTGAAAATGATAATCAACAAACCCTCATCTAACCTTAGGCTATGGAAGACCCTAACTCAGATACGTGTGTGAAAAGATCACATACTTAAAAAGTAGCAAAGAATGCTAACACGTTTGCTGCCAGAAATCCTCAAACTCATGTGAACACACCTTCTCAAACACCTCATCCAAATATGCATAAAGCATATACGTACTGATTCTCTTGTAACTATGCCGAATATGACTCCTCTTGATATGAATGCTACTGCCTCCATAAAATTCAAGTAGTACCTGTGTGCATAAAGAGAATATGTACCTGAATAATTAACATAAGATGTAAATCTTATGTTAACCACCAAGTAAATCTTATGTTAACCACCAAGTAAATCTTATGTAAATCTTATGTTAGCATTCTTATGTAAAGAATGCTAACAAGTTTGCTGCCAGAAATCCTCAAACTCATGTGAATACACCTTCTCAAACTCCTCATCCAAATATGCATAAAGCATATACGTACTGATTCTCTTGTAACTATGCGGAATAGGACTCCTCCTGATATGAATGCTACTGCCTCCATAAAATTCAAGTAGTACTTGTGTGCATAAAGAGAATTGCTCCATTTAAGTACCTAGAAGATCAGCAAGAGAGAAGAAACAACCAGAAAGGTATGGATATGATTCCACATTTGTTATGAAGCATTCAATCTACTTGGCAAAAGATTCAATTTCAGAGGAACCCTCAACCTATGAAGAGGCAAAGCAAAACCCTAATTGGGAAAAGGCCATGAAAGAAGAGATAGATGCATTGAAGGAAATGGACACTTGGAATTTGGTTCCAATGTCACCGAATCAAAAGGTAATTGGTTGCAGATGGATGGCCTGCCTTACAATTTTCTCTTCATCTATTACCTCTCCAATGCTTCCCAACTGATCAGCTATGTCCTTGACCTTTGTGACAAAATCAATCACATTTTGTTTGGGAGCCTTCTTGAGGGTTGTGAAATCCAGTCATAGTTGATGCTTCCTAGCTTTGGTACTTGAAGAGAAGAAGGCTTCAAGTGCATCCCACACTTCCTAAGATGTCTTACAACTTCTAATATGAGGCAACAAAAAATATGAGATAGAGTTAAGGAGGTAAAACCTTGCAAGTGCATCCTTGGAGCACCATGTGCTCAATCTTTCTTGCTCTTCTTGTGTTGGTTGACTTTTGTTCTTGAAACTTGGCATAACTTCATCCCCAGCAACATACCATATAAACTTCTACCTTGGAGATAAGCTTCTAGCCTTAATGACCAAACTTCTGCCATCTTTGCTTTGATACCACTGTCAAGAGATGGATAGATATGTGCTTGAAGATGAAGTGGTGCTGCAAAATCCTTGATCTACGCCAGCCAAATGAACTCCAGGAGTATGTGGTGGGCCCTTTTAGATTTCCAATGGATGTGTTAGACACCCTATGTACCTTGGAAGATCAATCTCAAAAAGGTAGATCAAAACAGATGAGCTAGAATTAATTCAGAGGTGAAAAACTTGCTATTTTGATTCATACACCTGTCCAGTGTTTTGAATAATTCTCTAAGCATAGCCATAATTAGATTAATTCCTTTTGGCTGACTCTAACTAACTGAGAGAGCTAACTTTCAAGAGTAATCTCATCAGAAATGGTGAATCACACAATGAGAATGAAGTTTAACAAGTTTTTTGACATCATCCCGATTTTCACGGGCGGCAATAGTACTAATTAGACCACTGAGAAAAATAATGATCATAACTCAAGATTCAAATATTCAATGATTATGGAATTTTGTATGCTACTACTAGATAGAAGGATGAATCCAACAAGCTTTGAATAATGCAATTTTATGAAGTACACGCTGAGAACCAGCTCTGACATGTTGACTGAAAAAAATTGAAAATCTGTAGAGAAGTGAATATGAACAGACAGGGTTGACTTCAACTGAACATAACTCAAGATTGAGAACTCCAATAGAAATGAAATTTTGTGAGCACATAGTCAACTTAAAAGAAAACTTTAGCAAGTTAAATCATTAAAAATGATGCACCACACTGAGATAAATGATCTATGCAATCTAACTGAAAAATTTGAGAAGCATAACAGTGAACAATAGACTCACACAACCATGAAGATATGAGCTTGTATGATCATAAAATGAATGCATATTGATTGTAGAATACACTAAAATTACATATACATGTGTGTTCCTTGTATCCACACTTGATATAACATATAGCGCAGCTTATGGATGCCTCTAAAAGTGCGACTAAACTGCCATGTATATATAGAGAGTTTTGGAGCCAAGATTTGAATTTGAATCTTGCTCACCTAAAAGTAGTTTCCTAATTTTTAGAGATAGATTGATTCTCCAACCTCCAAGTCAAGAATTTGTGGCTTCTCTCTCTATTTTTATCAAGTGGACGCAACCACTTTTGATTCCTTTAACTTTTACATCAAGTAAATGATCAAACAATTACAAGGGTGAGTTCACAAGTGAACTCTTAGATTTCCATACATTGTCTTCTCTTACTTCTTCTAGAAGCTCAAGCCAATACTTAGGCTTGTAATGGATTTGTTCCAACATCCAAAACCAAATCAAGATAATTCCAACCTTAATCTTTCATCCCTCCTCAATCACCACATGGGTATAGTTTAGTGGCAAGAGATTACCAATTAAGTGAGCTCTAAGGAGAAAGATTCTAGGAGGGATGACCTCATGAGAAGTAGCGAGGACCTCCATCCTACCAGTGACAGTGATCTTCCTAGCTCCAATGGAGTTTTGGCAAGCAACAATAATAACTAGAGGAAATCAACAAGACTACAATGGGTACCTCATACCAGAAATAGTAATTATCTATATGGAAGGCCAAGCTTCCTACCACATGAATGACCACCCATGTGTCTAATTGATAAGTAATCAAACTTCAATATAAAGTATCACTTAAGGCTACGAAGAGCATCAGTCCTATCATTCTCAACTTAGACGGATTTGTTGACCAAGGATTGAAAGGAATTATAGAAATTCTACTCAAGGAGACCTCTCTTCATTTGTTTTTGCACCATGCGAATCCCTTTGCATGAAAAGTATTCATGATCACAAGGACACACTGCATCTAGTCACTTGGAGATGAAAAAAATTTGACACGATGGGGATGTGCACTTTTAAATTGTATTAAAAAGTTAAGGAGTATTTCATTTTATGTTTAGGTTTTCCACAGACTTTTTTATTTTTTCATTCATTAATACATATATCTTTCTATTTCTCACTGGGACAGATTTATTTTTCTATAGAAAACTATCTTGTATCATATGGTATATAGCAATAAGCATGGAAAAATTTTGGATATGGTCCCATCGGTTATTGACACACACATGGGTGCTGCAAGCAAATGGGGGACGAAGGAAACGTTACACGGCATGTATTAACTTACATCATTCATCAAGGGTTACATCCTCATTTTTGTTACACGTTCGTGCTCATAGATTAGTAAATATGTGAAATCATGGCTCCTCCTCACACAATATGCCCATGTAGGCATCAGAACGTGTATCCATGGAGGAGCCCAAATAATATTTGAGAGGATAATAAATTCCTTCCATTGAAAAGGTTTTCATAACAGGAGCCTCCCGATATGATCCATGCAAGCACAATGTGTGATGGTGTTGATATAGTTTGGTAGTGATGTGTGAACACACTTAGGACCATTGAGGCAATTTTTTTTCCTATTTAGGAGGTTTTTTCCCTTGCCTTGTATATATGCACATAGCCTAGACCAAGCTCCAACAATTAGTATAAGATCATGTCACCACTTCATCTAGGGCGTCTCGGCACCCCTCCGATGAGAGTCTCAAAATTGCATGCAAATTGGTGAGCATACTCAGGGCAAGTGGGAGTTCAAAACAACATCACTATGTGGCATCAAAATTTTGATCTCAAATTTTTGTTGCCTCCAAATGCACTATCATAGCAACTCTGTAGGCAATTTTTTTCCTTTTGTGTCAATTATATATATAGCAACATCTATTGTTGCAAAAAGTATGATGCAACATCTATTGGTTGCAAAAAGGTTGTGCAATATTGTGCAAGGTGTTGAAAAACATCCTACTACACCTGCAAATACAATTATTGAAGGTGATGCAGATGGCATTGAAGATGATGAGCTTCAATTTCCTGGTTGTGTTGAGGTTCCTATTGCACCTACTATAGAGCAACTTTGTTGGGATGGAAGAGATGCTCAGACACATGTATTGATAGATTTGTTTGTCAAACATGCCAATATCCCTCACATTCACTCCTGCAAGATAGAAAAGGATGATACACTTAAAACTTTATACCACACATTAAATGAAACTCATGTCACTTATCTCTTAAAATAGTTGGAGAATGAACATGTGAATGAAGGAGATTATATCGATATTTTTTTTACAAAGATCAAAAATTTGAAGGAGCTGTTGAATTCTACTGATGAAATCTTGCCAGATAGTTTACTTGTACATACTATTCTTAACAATCTTCTAGTTTCATATCATAGTTTTGCTTCTACTCTTAGATTGATCATGAAAGGAAATCCAAATGCCTTAACATTTGAGGAGTTAGTCTATGTTTTCTTGCAAGAAACTCAGTCCAAGTAGAAGATGTCAATTATGTGTGTTGGAGATCAAACTTTCATAGCTAACTAGAATGGCAGAGGCAAATGAAGGTTATCTACTAGTAAGTAAGAATCTATTGATGTTGCATAGTAAAAGAAGGAATAAAAATATGACAAGAAAGTAGAAAACAAAAAATAGTTTTGCAAATACTATAAGAAAAATGAGCATGTCATAAAGACTTGTTCTAAATTGGTTGCAAAGGAGGCAAAGAAGAAAGAGGTAGGAATGATTAATGTAGAGGACTCTGCAACTAAAAGAGAGTCTACTAATCTTTTTTAGAATGAAGAATGGGCATTTACCGCTATTTATGGCTATGAACCATCTTCTCATGTGCAATATATATCCAAAGTAGAATCAGATGCTTGGCACTTTGATAGTGGGAGAACCAAACATATTACCTTGCAATGCAATTTCTTCAGTTCATTTGAGCCTTTCCCTATAGGTAATATTGTCACATGTTGGAAGAAAAACAAGGCCCAATTAACTGCTTCACGTATAGCGGCATCGATCATAGAATAAAATGGACAAGAAATACCGTAGGTGCATTTTTGGAGGTTGAGTGAAGCCACCAGGAATTGTAGGGTTGAGTACTCTGGTTCAGGGTGATAGAGAATGGCAAATTCATTAGATGACTAACACGGGAAGAGCTGCTTCATGGTCGTCATCGGCAAGAGGGGCATGTCGACACTGCGTTATCATTTGGAGCCTTTAAAGGTTGAGAGATTGCATCATTTGGACCAACACTTGAATGTCCACCTGTAAAAAGAGGCAGCAAAGTTTCATACATATCCTTCGAGCTAATATATTTCTCCTTGGTATATGAAGGTAATGGCTGCATTGCATCTTCCACAAAAGCAACACCACGACTAATTAGAATGCATTTAGTCTTTGGATGATACAAATGATAGCCTTTATTTTTGGAATTCTACCAAAAAAAAAAACATTTCATTGCATTATAATCCAGTTTTCTATGTTGTTGTTTAGGCATAATGCATATGTGTTAGCAGCAGACAAGGAACTGAAGGACTGACAAGGCATGGCAGTCAGAGAAGAGAGTTAGAGGGGAGAGAAGGCACAAGCAAACAAGGGAGTCAACGATGATCTGGCAAGTAGGCCAATAATTTTCTTCATGAAGAAGCAAGTACGAGCATTCACGCAGATCTAGCACTAAGGCAACCTTTAATTTTTCAAAATCCTTACACCAATTAAAAGTGATTCTCATCACTAACAACCCCTGTAAATACCATGTTCACCTTTTTGTGGCTCCATTTTGTGCAAGCCGAGGAGTCCTCGAGCTTGAGGAGCCTTAGAAGTAGTTGCTTACCAATTTTTGTATTTTTTAGATCTCATTTGAGCCCTCAAATAAGCCCTGGAACCTAATTTTTAACTAGGCCGGACACTAGGTCTGAACAGGGCCAAAGCTAGTCAAAAACTATAAAAGGAGCTAGAGAGCTCATTTTTGAGGTTAGCTTGTAATTGAAATGAACTTGTAAGAGCTTTTTGAAAGTAATCTAAGAACTCCATTGCTTCTCACTCTTTGTCTTTCCGTGTGTGCGCGTGTGTGTGTATGTGTGTGCATGTTTGTGTGCTTCTCACACACGCACTTGTGCCTCCACTTGTTCGAGGTCTTCATACCATCCTCACGTCTTCCCGGATTGACATTAAAGGAGGTGCTACTCATCACTGAGCTACATCAAATTTTGGCGCCGTTGCCGGGGAATCGAATTTTGAGGACGAGCGTGTGATGGTAATACGTAGAGTTGACGCGTTGGAGTTGTAGGTATTTTCTTCACTTTCATCTATTTTCTTGTTTTTTCTTCACCATCTTCATCACCATCATCATCATCACCATCTCCCACCTCCATCTCCATCATCACGGAAATTTTCAGTTTTGATCATATCACCATCTCCACCTCATTTCCTTCGTTCTACTTGTGAGAGAGAGCGAGAGAGCGATATTGCTTGCACTGTTTTTGCATGTTTCTTGAGCATTTTGCAGGTTCTTGCTGAATCATCATCCCCAGCACTCTATGCAGGTACGAAACTCGTCGAATCTGTCTCGCAGTCGCCAGCCTCTGTCGATCGCGATCGACAGAAAATTCGATCATTTGGTAAAACAAAGTTCACCACTAGCACAAGCATGATGAGCACATCCCAAATCACCTAAAACAGTAGAAAAATTCCATGTTTTTCTGTCAATCGCGACCGATAGCCTCTGTCAATCGCGACCGACAGACCCTATCGATCGCGACCGACAGACCTCACGACCGACAGACTGCCACGTAGGACCCTGTCAATCGCGATTGACACCGTCGATCGCGATCGACAGCCACGACCGACACCTCTATCAGTCGCGATTGACACTGTCGATCGCGACCGACTGAAATTCAACGATTGATTGACTTTTACGCGTAGCCACGTGTCCATCACGACGGACACATCCCCGATTGACTGAAATCACGGCGGAAAACCCGGAAAAAGTGTCGATCGCGATTGACACCATCAATCGCGATTGACAGGACTCACGATCGACTCTGTCGATCGCGATTGACACTGTCAATCGTGACTGACGTGTCGATCGCGACTGACAGGCCCCGATGGACACCTCTGTCAATCGTGATTGACAGACGTGTCGATCCCGATTGACAGGCTTTTCGGCCAAAAAATTAGGGTTTTTATTCTAAGCTTTGGGGATAGTTTTTGGGCATATTGGTCTAGCAATTAGTGAGTTGTGAGGTCCCTACACATGTGCTTTTGAGAAAAATCCTGTGATCTGTTAGCTTGTTTGAACCCTGTTTTAGCACCAGAACCCTGAACTGACATAACTCTCTCATACGAAATCTGTTTGCTGTGATTCTTGTTTTGTTGGAAAGCTCGTGGGGAGCACAACCAAAACATCGACTGGTTATAGTTAAATTAAGATGAGGATTATTAGATTGGGTATTTTGAAGTTGACCATACCCAAGGGGAACAAAATTTAGGGATCTCTAGAATTGTTTTTCAAAAACTCACAGTGCAAATTGGTCTTGAGCTAACTTTGGAACTCTTACAGATCTATTGAGAGCATCGAAGGGCATTCTAAGCAAGAGTAAGTGCAAGCTTGGGAACACGCTTCCTGGGCACTCAAGGGCAACCAAGAAGGAAACAAAAGGTTGGAAATTCTCAACTCCCTTTGTCAATTCCTAGCTTAGGCTAAGAACGACTAGTGATAGGTGTAAGTCAGGGCGACGATAGGCAATTATCAAGTTGAAGCAGACCTAAACTCTCAAGTTCAAGCTAAGGACATGATCTGTGTACTGTCGAGAACTTTAAAGGAAAAGAACTTAACGTGGAACGAGCAACTTTAAGTGCGGAACTACACTCAAATATACCTTACGACGTGATATCAGACAAGAATTTTAACACGGGAATCAACTAAAAAGAATCAAGTAACTGATACAAAAGGACTCTGCAACGAGGTTGTACTTGGGCAAAATTGGGCTATTCAACTAGGCTTATGAACCTTAGATCAGGGCGACATCTAGTAAGGGATAGACAAAGCCTTAGGTCTTCAGAGCCTAGTGTCAACCACACTGCTAGGTCGTGGGCCCAGCAGTTGAGTCACCACTTGCATTGCCCTAGCTCCGATACCAGTGAATTAGAGATGTCTCAAGGCATGGACAGACCTACGGGAAGTTCAGGAGTGCCATACTTGCACAGAGTAGAAGGCCCTTACAAAACACAGTTGGAATACCTTAGGACCAACCGATTAGGTGCTAGCATCTATGAGGACGGTCTAGGAAGATCCGTGGTCCAGATTAAAAATCCTGATCAATCCATTGGACTAGAGCGCCCAGCTGTCAAGTTTGAAAATGGAGCATACTTGGACAAAGAAGGAACCATATACGTAGTCACCGGTCACCCAGATAGGACGGACGAATTTGGAAATGTGATCCCCGAAGTAGACTTAGGTGACCTGGAGCAAGGAAACATGGGTGCAGAACCTAGAACCCCTCGAGGTAAATCGGTTCTTACTAGGATTATCACACCTGAGTGGATTCCCCAGGATAATAAGAGCATAGATTTTCTCCTCAATCGAGAGACTGACGAAGCCTTTTGGAGGTACAAACCTGACCGGCCAATTGATATAGGAACAATCATGATCTATGAGTTTAAGGATCCTGATAGCCCAGGTAGAGTGACCTACTTAGATCACGCTTCGGAGAGGATCTTTGTGGTGACAGAACATGATAGGCATGCTTACACTTGGAAGGGTGAATTCGTTTTCCCCCAACCAAGATCGAATGTATCCTATGGTCACCCTGGAGCTGGAACATCCCAAGCTCATGGAATGCAAAGAGACAGAAGTAGAGATAGACCAGAAGTAAGCTTTGCCAACCCAGTGGGCAGAGAAAGAACGAGGACGGAAACAAATAGAGTAGAACCTGAGATACTTAGAGCTCACAGGAATCAAAGAAATGCGGATGAGTTCCCTCTACCACGACCTAGAGAGCACACAAGGACTTTGAGACCGACTCAGCTAGTTAAGTCCATGAAGAACTACTTCGATGGCACTGGAGATCCATACGATCACGTGGCTGAGTTTAGGCAAGTGTTGAGAGCTGAACAAGTGGAGGATTTATTCACACAATATAATGCCTTTGGTCTAACCCTTAGGAACACAGCCCTCACATGGTTCCAACCATTGAATGAGAGACAGTTCAAGAGCATAGACCAACTCCTAGAGGCGTTCATTATCGAATTCTCTAAGAGTGGCATAAGGCATAATACCTCCTCGCTGATTCACAACTTCAAGAAAACCCCTCAAGAAACTGTGAGACTTGCAGGAAGAAGATTTAGGCAATACTTAGAAAGATGCCCTGTTTTGGAGCTACCCACACCAGCCAAGCAAGTGGCTTTATTCTTGGATGGATTGCTAAGTACCAAATTGAGATCTTATGTGTACTTGAAGGACCCTAGGACCATAGAAGATTGTGTACGCATGTGCATTGATATTGAGGATAACCTAGGGGAGGAGTTAGAGCTTTCCAAGATATACAAAGATTCGGAGAGTGCCTCTAACCTCTCTTCCACGCAATCCACATCAATCGAGGAACTTGCAGAGAAAGTAGCTCAGAAATTAGGTGTCACTAACAAACAAATCCCAAGGTTTGCCCCTGTGAAAAGGTGCTATACTTGTGGTGGCGACCACATGGCGAATGTATGTCCCATTATGGCTCAACCCCAAGTTAATCCTGGTAGCCAGTACTGCACTATAGAACGAAGGTACACCAATCACACCGCGCAAGATTGCCCCTACAATAAGCAAACCGTTAGGTAGACGTACCCACAGCCATACCCTCAACAAGGAAGATACCAGAACCAGTACCCACCTTAGCAGTATGCTAGGCCTCAACAAACCTACCAACCCTACCAAAACCAACAAAGGCCTCAGCCTGTGCTAGCACAACAACCCCCAGCTCCAGCTAATGTGATTCCGGTAAAGTATGCTGTGGCAAAAGAAAACCTGAATAGAGCTATAGTCCCTGTAACACCAGTGCTTTCAGAAAGTGATCCCAGTGACCATAGCTTCGATTCTACACACGTTGATAGCCCCCAGGCTTACTACATGCAATCTCCTGAACATGGTGAGTCCTACTATAGTGAAGAGTCAAATGAACCTAGTTGGGAGGCAGATTACACAAACGTCATGTATGCAAATCCCAACCCTAGACCTCAACCTAGGCAGGTAAGACCACCTTTCCCTAGAGGGCCATGCTACAGATGTCAGGGGGATCACCTCATTCGTGATTGTCCCTTGCCTCCACCTACACAACCCCAGTCAGTAACGATCCAGGGTTTTTGCCAAGACTGTGGAAAGGAACATCTCTTACGAGACTGCCCTAGGAATCCTAGTAATATGCCAAAAATTACTCCTATTAACGTTATTGGGTTAGTGGTAGATTCCACAGGAAGTGTCACTTCCACTACACCTGTGCAAGTGATCACTAGAGCTCAAGCATTGCAGCAAAACCAAGGGGTAGACCGGGAAAAGATCCCAGATGTTAGTGAAACAGAGAGCATGACAAAGAAGAGGACTAGAGCTTGGAGAGATAGCCGTGAAAGAATGAAAAGGCGATGGGCAAAAAAGATGAGTGAACTCGAGGAAAGCCTCAGAGAAACAAAGGCCAGGATAACTGAACTCACATCTCAAACTCCCTCTCACACTACCCCACCTCCACCATTCCCAACTCCACCCGACCCGCCTCCTTCCGACCCGCCTCAACTAATCCCACCACCCCCTAGAGTAGGATCAGTCCTAGCAGATCCCACTCCCGAAGACCTTAATATGATGCTTAAAGCATATCAGGCTAGAATCCAAGAAGGGCGAAACGTAACTGATCATGAAAAGTGCTACCCTAGAGCAGAATTAGAGCTTGAACGAACTAAAATTTGTGCCAAAATGGTGGAGTTGGCTCAGACCATGTTTGAAGCCAGTCGCCTCTTTAACATCTCTAGCTCAGCAAAGACGCAGTTGCACTTTGATGGACTGCTAGAAAGAATAGAGAAACTAATTGCACAATCGGAAAAGGAACCCGCCATACAACACAAGGGCAAGGCAAGTGAAAGAGTGAGCCTACCCGCCCAGGAAGCCTATGTGCCTAACTCTACGGAGCCAGACACATCTTCTTCCATGAATCGATTCACACCAGAATTCCTACGAGAGATTCAAGAAGACAAATGGGCTAAAGAAAGTGAAGTCCCTCCTCCCATTGAACTTGTGGATGATGCGCACGATGAATTCCCACAAGACATCCCATCCATTTATGAGGAGCAGGAGAGCACCCACTCTCAGGACAGACTAGACTTTAAGTCTAACTCTCTACAAGAATTACCCCACTTCACAGGCCCATGGGAAGCTAAGTCTACTTGTATGAGGGCACCAACGGTCATGGTACGAAATGAGGACTCAGTCTTACCTAGGAACACAGAGGTAGTGAAAAACACTAAAGTGCAGTGCAATCTCAAGTTAGAAGAGCTAATCAAGGTTAGACCTGAGCTATGGAAACATGTAGCCAAACAAGTACCAGAAATAGCCAAACCTCCTTCCCAGGTAGGATCCTAGAGGACAGTACCAGAAATACCCTTGGATAAGATAGGAGATATGTGTGAAGGTGAAGAAGGGAACACCTATCTTCCCATTACCTACCAGGAGTACACCACCAAGGCAATTTTGGACTCAGGTGCAGGAGTTGCAATTGCCACCACTTCCCTATGGAAGCGTTGGGGCAAGCCAGCACTCAGGCCAACGAGAATGAAATTGCAGATGGCCGATGGTCATATTGAGAGACCCTTAGGATTGCTAGAAGGAATAACTCTCACCACCTGTGGTGTCGAGTTTGAGCATACATTTGCTATATGTGACTTCAACAAAAATCATGCCTATGAGATGATTTTGGGAAGAACATTTATGCGACAGTTGCAAGTGGTACAGGACTGGGGAACCAATTCCTTGTATTTGCAACACTTAGGTGTTACAACCAAAGTAAATCTCAAAGATTACTCTCATAGAGATGTACCTCCCATCCAATGGAATCCCATCCATAGAGCCAAAGATGATACAGAATCGGTGCATTCCATAGGGTCAGGATCCTCATGGATGCATGAAGACACTCACTTATGGATGTGTAAGGTAGCAGTAGAAGAAGAGAAGAGAGAGAAAGCCAGAGAGGTAGGTGCAAAAGAAAACCCTAGATCAATTCAAGACCCAGCCTATGCACCTGTAGTCTTTCCTGATGAGGAATTTGAACCCCATGGCTAGGCAGAAATCCTAGCAACTATGGATGTAGCCATCAACGAAGAACAATGGACACCTCACTGTGATGAGGATGGCTATGACATTTCAGTCTTCTCCATAGAGCCAATCATGGGAGAGGCAGTTTTAGAAGAGTGTGAACCTAGCCCTGATGCATTTGAGGATGCAAGTGACTCCGATCTAGAGTCAATCATTATGGACCCACCTTTTGCATCAGATGAAGAATACTTCCATGAAGTAGAATTTCAACCCCAGAGGCATGGAGAGCTTACAAATGATGTAAGATTAGCCACACATGTGACCCCGAAGGAAGAAGGGAAGAAACGAAAGAAGAGAGAAGTCTCACCAGAGGAGGAAGAATCTTTGTTTGAGGTCCCGGAAAATTTTAAGAAGTATGAGATAGATGACAGGAGAGTCATGATCAGAATGCCGAAACGAGAGGCACAATTAGGAGAGGCCTATGATAACAAAGAAACCACCAAGAAAGTAGTAGTGGCCCTAGAAGAAGGAGAGGAGAGATGCACATACATAGGCCATGACCTAACAGAGGAAGAAGAGCATGCGTTAATAGCCTTGCTAAGAGAATACAGAGATGTATTCGCTTGGAGTTACAAGGATTTGAAGGGTGTTGACCCAGACATATGCTCACACACCATCCACATGACTTCAGATGCCAAACCCTCTAAGCAAAAGCCCTATACATATAACGATAATTACGCTGCCAAGATTAAAGAGGAGATAGATAGACTGGTTGAAGCTGGATTTATCTATGAAATTGAGCACACGGAGTGGGTATCCCCCATTGTAGTGGTGCCCAAGAAGAATGGCAAGCTGCGTGTATGGATTAACTTGAAGAAGGTTAATGCAGCCACGATTCGAGATAACTATCCGCTTCCTATCACAGAGCATCTCTTAGAAAGAGTAGCAGGCAAGGAAGTGTACAGCTTCCTCGATGGATTTTCGGGCTACAATCAAGTAGCCATAGCTCCAGAAGATCAGCATAAGACAGCTTTTGCCACGGAGTGGGGCATATTTGCCTTTCGCGTAATGCCATTCGGGCTTACTAATGCACCTGCTACCTTTCAACGATTGATGTGTCACGTATTTAAAGAGTTCCTGAGGAAGAACTTAGAAGTCTATGTTGATGATCTTTGTGCTCATTCCAACATCAGACAAACCCATATTCCTGAACTCAGACAAATCTTTGACAAATGTAGAGAATATCAAGTCTGCCTGAACCCAGAAAAATGCGTTTTCATGGTCAGGCAAGGCAAGATTCTAGGACACATAGTGTCAAAGAATGGCATATCCACTGATGAAGAGAAAGTGAGAGCCATCGCAGAACTACGTAGGCCAAAGAATGTCAAGGAAGTACAAGCTTTCATGGGGCATTGTGGTTACTACCGCCGGTTCATTCACATGTATGCCGTCATTGCAAAGCCCATGTACGGACTTCTGACTAACTTTGAGTGGACTGATGAATGTGAGAACTCCTTCCAGGAGCTTAAACGAAGATTATGTTCAGCACCAATCTTGACCACACCAGATTGGAACAAGCCATTTCATGTTCATGTGGATGCATCCAATTATGCTATTGGGTGTGTACTCACGCAACCTACTGGTGAAGGTAATATGGATCTTCCAATTGCCTATGCTAGTAGACAATTGAATGCAGCTGAACAAAATTATACCACTACAGAGAGAGAAGGATTAGGCATGGTATATGTAGTTAAAAAGTTTAGACATTATTTGCTTGCCAATAAGTTTAAATTTTTTACTGACCATCAGGCACTGCTGTATCTTGTAAACAAGCCATGCAATACAAGAAGATTAGTAAGATGGTTTCTCTTACTAATGGAATACGACTTCGAGGTTGTGGTAAGGAAAGGTAGCACTCACTTGCGAGTAGACCATCTCTCTAGACTCACATCAGGGGAAGCCCCACAAGGAGTGTCAGATGACCTTCCTGATGCTTACTTGTTTAATTTGGAAGTGGTGCCACAGTGGGCTAAGCCACTAGTGCCAGTATTGACATACGGGCCTAACCATCCAGTAGTAAACACACAAAATAGAGAGGTTGTGAAAGCCCAAAAGTACCACATCATGGCAGGAAGCATGTACAAGCACACAGATCAAGGAATCTTAGCTTGTTGTGTGGAAGAGGATGTGTACGCTAAATGGTTGCAATTAGCACATCTAGGTGCATTAGAGCAACACTACTCAAAGCAACGAACCCTACAAACACTAGGGAGACTCGGAGTGCATTGGCCGACTATGGAAGCTGATGTCCAAAAGTTGTGTAAGGAATGCCCAATCTGTTGCACTAAACCACCTGTGGAACATGCCACTCTTTATCAAGTGTCCATAGTGCCAGACTGGAGTGAACCACTAGTTTCCTTCCTGAGGACGAAAACTTTCCCTCTGGATATGACCTTGGCTAGGAAAAGGAGTTTAGAACAAGAAGCCCAGGATTACTCACTCATTGGTGATAATCTATATAAGCGTGGTAAACATGGTTACCTGAGGTTATGTGTCCATGAAAGTGAATATCTCAAGATCTTGGAAACTGCTCACCAAGGTGTAGCAGGAGGACACTTTGGACCAGATCGGGTGATCAAGGCAATACTATTTGCGGGCTTCTGGTGGCCGACCCTTCACATGGATGCACATACCTATATGAAACGGTGTGATGTTTGCCAGAGAACTCAGTATCCTATACATAAAGATGAGATGCCACTGAAACCTATGATGGGTGGACGTGCATTCTCTAAGTGGGGAATAGACTTTGTAGGTCCTATTAATCCCCCAGCTAAGGGTTCCCATGCGGAATATATTATTGTTGCCACAGACTATCTAACAAAGTGGGTAGAGGTAAAAGCCACAACGAAGAACGATGCTCAAACAACTGCTAAATTCTTGTTTGAGAATGTATTTACAAGATACGGGCTACCTATAGAGTTAGTAAGTAATAGAGGCACTCACTTCTTGAATGAAGTAATTGAAAATCTGCTCCAAGAAATCTTGGTAGTTCATAAGAAGTCTGCCCCCTACCACCCACAAGCTAATGGGCAAGCCGAAAGCACAAACAAGATTCTGTGCAATGTGTTGACCAAGCTCGTGAATAATAAACGCTCTGATTGGGACAAACAGCTACACCATGCTGTTTGGGCATACCGAGTCGCCTACAAAACGATACTCCAAGCCACCCCCTTTCAGATGGTATTTGGTCAAAATGCAGTGCTACCATTGGACTTCTTGATACCTACATTGAAGGTAGCACAAGAGCACGAATGGACGGGTCATGAACTCTCCTCGAGACTTTTTGACCTTGAACGCTTAGGGGAAACAAGACTGAGAGCAGCTGCAGGGATATATGCAGCTAAGAAACGACAGAAGGCCTACTTTGATGCCCACGTTAAGGATAAAGGTTTAAAGGCAGGCGGCCTAGTACTAGCATACACTTTGAAACAACATGCGAGAAAATTAGAGAAGCGTCGCTATGGACCTAAGATCATAAATAGGATCTCCACAAGTGGAGCAGTGCAACTAGCCACATTGGAAGGTGACGTTCTCCCAAGCTATATAAGCGGATGTAGAGTCAAGTTATATCAGGAACCTCTCATAGAGGAAATGCTAAGTCGACTCAATATCGCCAAGAAACGCAAGGAAGAAGAAAAGCGGATTCGAGAAGAAGCTCAAGCAGAAGCTTTAGAACGCATCAGAAGGATGAAGTTGCGAAGACAAGGTAGAGATCAGCCTAGAACAAATGACTATGCAGATCAAGGATATCATATGGCAATGTGTGAAGTCGCAGGAACAAGTTCCCATAGAATAATTGATCGACGACCTTTTGTGACCATAGAGGTAGGACAAGGAACTAGTGCACAGTCCGTGCGAGCATTGATTGACTCAGGTGCAGCCACTAGTGCGGTGAGACTCTCTTACTGTCAAGAATTGAAATTAAAGGTCAATCCTATAGAAGCTTATCTCATAGGATTAGGAGGTGTGGAAACCCCTTGCATGGGCGAGGTGGAGCTCCCCCTCTACATTTAGGACATGTTAATGACAGTTAAGGTACTAGTGTGCCAAGACGAAGACCTCACGGAGCCTCTTGTCTTGGGTCAGGACTGGATCTATGATCATGCAGTCAACCTAAACCTAAGAAGTGGACTTCTTCAGGTATGGGTCAATCATAGTCGAATTACAGTAGAGTTAGATAATGGAGCACTCAAGGAACTAGGAAAGGCACACACTCATGGTCCTTCCAGGAGTACACATGAAGATGACCATGCTGTTCTTGTCCAAAACTATGTGTTGCAGAGGAATGATGTTCGCAAAAAAGGAGTCAGGGATGCAACGGAACTCCCTTCTTTTCCAAAGGCCAGAGGGAGGCAGCAACCAAAGGTGGATCAAAGGCAGAAGAAGCAGAGTACTACCTATGTCGGAGATCAAAAGTACCTGCGCAGCAAAATGTCTCAGCTAGTGAAACAAGTGTGGGTGCGGAAAGGCAAACACCCGGTTGCACTCAAGCCAACCACACAGGCAAAGCCTCTTATTAGTAACGAACAACACGACACCAATAAGAAGTCTTTCAGAAGTTCTTCTGCTAACGTGAAGTCTATTTGGGTGCCCAAGAAGTCGATGAAGGCTAGCCCACAATCAAGACAAATTTGGGTGCCTAAGGCTTGTTTGCGGGCTCAAATAGCTACACCAAGACCACACCCTATACAGCGTGATCCATTCACTCGCACAGCCGGCATCCACTCGTTTTCAACACTCAGGAACACACCAAGGCCCATGAGCACGAACATAATCACTTGTAAATGGGCCCCTAAAAGGCCCCATTTTCAAGGCGACACACCTATAAAGCTCTCGAGAGTCTCTTCGAAACCAAGAGCAAAACCCATCCACTGCATTTGGCAGCCTAAGACTTGTAACAAACCCCCGGACCCCATTTGTAAATCCATGACAACCTACTAACCACATCACTATCACACTACATCATTCCACTTAGCTCTTAGGTCTACCGAACTCCTAACCACACACACACTCGCACCGAGCACTTACTAACCCATTAATCTCTCCCGACCCTCATGATTAATGTTGTAATGGGAACAACAACGGTTCTCTCTTGACCTGTACAATGTTAACACATGTTTCTATATTCTCACAGAGACAGGAAGCAAGAAGTAACATGGCAGATACGGTAGGAACTAGCTCCCAGGCAGGCACCAGCCCCCAAGTTGTGGACATTGAAAGCCTTCCGGTTGAGGAGGAATTAAAGGAACGACCAGCGGCATTGAGGGCATTACATGCCTTACCGGTTCAGAACCCTCCACAGGGGCACACAATGCCAGTCAGCAAAAACTCTCATTGGTTCAGTGATGTGGCAGGACCCCTAGGTGAAGGCACTTATATGTGGGAGGCAGAGATAGAATTCAATGGGCGCTGGGGCAGGTATCACTTTTTTACCAGGGAATTTGAAAGATTGCAGAATAATGAAGGATTGAAACCCATATGGAAGAAGGCAGGACTCTACGAGTATTTCAAATTCCAATTGCCCAAGCCGGATTTTCTAAGGTGCTCGTATCTGATTAGCACCCTTACTCCGAGCAAAGACAAAAAGGGATACAGCTCCTTTGTCCTCCCGTCTCTCACAAGGGGCAATGAGCTCAAGCGCTTCAGATTAACTATCAACTTGGTAAGGGAAGCTTTGGACATGAAAGGTATGCACATTCCTACGGAGAAAGAGACTATGGTTCCAGACAATATGAAGAACAGAAATTTGATGAAATTAAAGGACATGGTCACGATGACACCTACGATCGCCATTCATTTACGCATGGTCATGCAACATTTCGCATTCCCCACGCAAGAAAGGTTCACAATGCCTCCCAAAAAGATCTGGTTTAGCCTCTACTTAGCAGATGCCTTTGATTTGACAATCAATATGCCCCACTGGATTATCGACCAGATCCATTTGGCTCATCAAAGGTGGTATAAGAAACAAAAATCTGTACTGTATGGATGTTGTGCGCTTACCAAAATTGTGTATAGATGTCTCGCATATGATGTACCGGTGCAAAGGGCTCTCATTTGGACCAGAGCACAGGAGTTTCAACACAGACTGTCAGCCGCAGGGCCTCCCTCAAAGAAGATGAGAGGCGCTATCCAGATGCCTTGTGCACAAGCCCGCGGTGCAACCCTAACACCTGAAACAACTCCAAGGCTTCCCAGACGAGTACAACCATTTACTATCAGGTTACCCAGGCACAGCACAGATGGCCCTAACCTTGTGTTTCCACCAGTACCTACTGATCTGGAATTTCCTCACGGATTCACTTTGGAAGATCTAACGGATGAAGAAGTTGCCAGAATCATTGAAGCTGTTAATGCAGAAGTCGAAGCAGAGCAGGGTAGTGGACAACAAACGGCTACACAACAACCCCAGACAAGACAACCAGAAGTGGTGGAAGTGGAGGATGAAGAAGAAGACCAGATGAACAGGAAGGATTTTCTGATGAGGAGGCGCATGACTATGAGCGAGAAGTTATACAGGAGCTAGAGGGTGCCCCAGCATATACAAAGGAGTTGAAAAAGCTCTACGATACCATCAACAGGGTCCAACACCAACATAAGTTATCCCTTGCAGCAGGAAAGGCTATCATGCACCAAATCCTTCAGGAGGAAGGAGTCGACGAACAATATCGTGCCACACTGGATATGATCTCTGATGCTTTAGGAGTACCTGAGACAGTGCATACTGCCCTGGCACAATCACGCAAAACGGAAAGAAGATACAGAAGACGTCCCCCACGAGCAGGGAAACAGATGAATGTCTTAGTATCCGAAACACAAGGGACAGCCACGACCACGGGCACAGCACACACAGTGCACAATACTGAAGAGACCCATGTGTCCAGTGCACCCCCATCACCCCCCTTGCCACCCCCGCCTCCCACTCCACCACATTCACCTCCCATTACCAATGTAACAACCACCGTCACCGCCTCCGAGTCCACTGCCACGACTGAAGCACAAACCGCCAATCAACTCACACACCCTCTCAACACCTCCCTTGTATACACTTCCACTAACACTGTAATCCTAACGGCAGCTACTGACATCCCCATTCCCCCACTCACACTTCCGGGTAGTTCATATTCACAACTGCACACACCACTATACACATTCACCACAATCACTGCACCCACAATTCCACTATTCACAATCACTCCCACTACTGCGTCCACCGTGGATTTTATGGACATATCACCCCCGACCGCACCTCTCCCTCCCCCCATACGGCCACAATCTCCCATTCCCCCACCACCCACTTCACCATTTTCCAGCACCGCATTCACACTTCCCTTCCCCTTTCCCTTTCCTTCTGCATTTAACACCCTTCCTGCATCCACCCCCATTAATAATGTATTTAATAACATGTATCAGTGCATGTCTCAGTTACAACAACACTATCAGCACCTCGATGCTCAGCATACAAGTTTGTTCAGGAGTCATGAAGCATTACAAGGAAGATTCATTGATTTAGAGAAAGAGAAGAAACAATTACAACAGCAGTTTAGTGCATTGCAAGAACAACATGAGCAATTAGTGGCAAATCCACCGCAGCCAGATGCAGAAGAAAGACAACAAATGGATGCTCTGCTACACTCCCAAATCACAGAGAACCTCAAGCTCCGCCGCAACATCGCTCTATTACGGAAGCATATGTCTGCAGCCCTGGAAGAAAATAGACGGCTTCAGACACAAAACGAAGAGAACTTGGAAGTAGCCATGGAAGGTTCCCCAGAAGCAATTGACCCGGAGAAGTTTAAGGCTATTCCCTCGGACAATATGCAAATCATATTGGAAACCCATGCTGACCTCCTCGAAGCCCATGCAGCCTTAGAAAAGGAAAGAGACGAACTACTAAGGCAATTGGTAGCTCAACCAGAACCACCCAAAGAAGTCCCAACCACAGCTGACACAACTGACAAAGTTGCAGCGCTCAAAGCACAACTCGAAGAATTACAAAAGAAAGTGCTTGAGTATGAACGCCAACCCTCCCCCTTGGTAGAACCAGAACCTGAAGCCCTAGTGCCAATCAAAGTAGAGGAAACTTTTGAGGACCCGTACGTTCCGATGCCAGCACCTGGAGGCAAGCAGACAGCAGAGGGCATGGACACCATTGAGATAGAGGCCCCTGAATGGATGCAGAGATTAGAGAAAGTGGCCACAACCCACGATGACAGGGTAGCAGTTCAAATAGCATCCATGTCACGATTGGAAGAGGTAATCATAAAATCCGAGTACTTTAGAAACCTCTCACATCATAGGTGGATCGGCACCTCCGACGACTTGTATGTTCCTTTTTGTGTCTTAATGGCGGATTATAATGCTGAAATCAAGCACCACACCTCACGGGAACCAACCTCTGCCACAGAGTTTGCACCAGACGACATCCCAGAAAGTGCCAAGCAGGGAAATATTCGCCAACCGACTTGGAGAATTCGGCTGCTTGAAACCTACCCGGAAATGAATCGCACATGGAATAACATGCCCCTGTATATCAAGTACAATCCCTGCTACTGCCCCGTTTTCTGAAGAAGGTCGTGGCCGGAATACACAAAGATGGTGCTGACAACCAAAGGATGTGAGAAATGGCTCAACTATGTCTACTTAGCACCACCTAAAGGTCAACCTACCGTAGGGTATATGATATCGACAATTCGGCATTGGGGTGTCAGGTTCAAAAACGTACCAGATGTCATGACACAGATGTGCCTTAAAATTTTTGAACTCATGATAGTCACCTTCCGAACCTTCAAGAATGTTAAGGAACCTCACCTCTCTGCGCTCGGATTCAATGAAGGCAATCAGGATCTTGTTTATGACATGAGCACAACGCCCTCTATTAATGTTGTTTATGCATGGCATGCCCGCATCAAATACCTACCGGCCTGCTTCAAACAGACATTTGAAGAGATGTTTGTCACAGGGTTCTGGGAATATCACTCAGAGATCTTCATTCCCAGGCCCTCACATTTATTACAATTATTTGCAGTGGAACAAGCTCTCCATTCAGAAAAGTTACGTATGCCACATCCAGAGGTTCTCGGGCCGGTAGATTGGGATGCTCTACTCACAGACTTGGCCAAAGGATTGAGGATTGCCGAACATCACTTAGCGCAAGACGTTGTCGAATACTACGTCCAACGACCCTCCCAACAAGGGTCTGTCAGGGACGACAGACGCGAGAGAGGGGGGGGTGTTAGCAGCAGACAAGGAACTGAAGGACTGACAAGGCATGGCAGTCAGAGAAGAGAGTCAGAGGGGAGAGAAGGCACAAGCAAACAAGGGAGTCAACGATGATCTGGCAAGTAGGACAATAATTTTCTTCATGAAGAAGCAAGTACGAGCATTCACGCAGATCTAGCACTAAGGCAACCTTTAATTTTTCAAAATCCTTACACCAATTAAAAGTGATTCTCATCACTAACAACCCCTGCAAATACATGTTCACCTTTTTGTGGCTCCATTTTGTGCAAGCCGAGGAGTCCTCGAGCTTGAGGATCCTTAGAAGTAGTTTCTTACCAATTTTCGTATTTTTTAGATCTCATTTGAGCCCTCAAATAAGCCCTGGAACCTAATTTTTAACTAGGCCGGACACTAGGTCTGAACAGGGCCAAAGCTAGTCAAAAACTATAAAAGGAGCTAGAGAGCTCATTTTTGAGGTTAGCTTGTAATTGAAATGAACTTGTAAGAGCTTTTTGAAAGTAATCTAAGAACTCCATTGCTTCTCACTCTTTGTCTTGCCGTGTGTCCGTGTGTGTGTGTATGTGTGTGCATGTTTGTGTGCTTCTCACTCACGCACTTGTGCCTCCACTTGTTCGAGGTCTTCATACCATCCTCACATCTTCCCGGATTGACATTAAAGGAGGTGCTACTCATCACTGAGCTACAATATGCCAAACAACCAAAGACACAGAGATGAGCAATAGATGGTTTGTGACCACTACAAGCCTCATGGAGTGATCAACTGTAGTGCTTTGGTGCGACACCTATTAAGTACATATGCTCGACACATAACAACATCATGCCAAAAGCTATGTGGTAAAGCTTGATGTTTGACCATACACCTTGCCATTTCCATGCGAGACCTATTCTTTCTCTCAAAAACTCCATTTTTTTGAGGTCTATATGACACTCTTCATCAAAAGTTTATCTGACACTCAGCTAGAAATGCATTAAAATTAGAAGACATGTATTCCCCTCTCTATCTATATGGAGGGTGGCCAATTTACATGCTGATAGATTCTCAACTATAACCAAGAACTGTTTAAAGCACATAAACACTTCGGTCTGTGCTTTCAAGGGATATATCCATGCATGCATGGAGAATTCATCAATAAATGTCATGAGGTATAGGTAGTTCCAAATGAAGGTGTTTGCATAGGAGCACATACATCACTATGAACAAGCTATAATTTATAAACACCTTGAAATCGACCATCTTTTGGTAAGGAAGAACGTTGCAACTTGATCAAAATATAGCCTTCGGAGATATGTTTGGAAGGTGCCTTAATTTTGGGTATAGAGGACAACATTTCATATTTTTGTAGGCAAAGCAAACTACCAAAATTCACATGTCCAAAGCATGCATGCCAAAGCTTTGCACATGTAGAATCATTCAAAGGTTTGCATAGTCTATGAGCTTAAACATCCCATGACATAAGATTCGAGAAGCAATAATACATCATCATATGAGAGATCATGAATTGTACATATGTCATCAAAAAATCCGATAACCAAGGCAATCTTAACTAATGATGGAACTGAGAATAGAATTTTCTTGATCCTTCGCTATTATACTTTATGGAATAATGGAATGTTAAATGCATTTTAATGTCTTGGGGGTTTTAATGTGATTGTGTTTTGATTTAGCAAGTGAAGAATCATGAGGGAGTGAATGCGCGTGGATTTATTCAGATACTTTTGAAGATATTTACAAGATAGTATTTTAAATATTTTTTTGTGAAAATAGTAGATCATTTAGAAAGTGATGTATGTAGAGACTGTTCCTTGAATCTTGCAGATGCATGTACATAGAGATAGTACAGAAAAAAACTCTCACAAAAGCATACACAGAATAAACAGAGACAAAAGACTAAACACAAGATTGGGTACAATCTCTCCCCACACACATACTCTAATGGATGAGTCTATCAATGTATGTGTATTTATAGGTATTTTTCATTATGTATGGAATAAAAGATACATGAGAGTGGTGCTTCAAAAAGTGTGCATTTACAAAAGATTTGATTTATTTACAAATTTTCCCTTTCTAAGCGATCTACTATTTTTACAAAAAGGTCACTTTCTAAGCGATCTACTGTTTTTACAAAAAATATATAAAATAATATCTTCTAAATATCTTCAAAAATATTTGAATAAATCCGCATGCATTCACATGCTCATGATTCTTCACCTACTAAATCAAAACACAATAAAACTAAAACCCACAAGACACTAAAATCCATTTAACATTCCATTTTTCCATAAAGTATAACACTGGCACATGTAATGCATCTAAGGATATGAAAGAATTACCATCAATAGTAATGTGAATGATGTTACAAACTCCCATTATAGGATAAGAGGAGTTATTAGCACATGTGACAATATTCATTATAAGCGTAGACTCAAGTGTGAGAGTATTCCATGTAGGGTAGGCTCTTATAGGATAAGAGGAGTTATTAGCACATGTGACAGTATTCCATGTAGAGGAAGGCTCAAATGAACTAAAGAAACTGCATTGCAAGTTAATACGTTTGGTGTTGGTGTATTTCATTCAAGCCTAGTGTTTGATCACTCAATGTAAAGCATCATTTATATACACTCTCAACGAGAGGTCATAGGAACATCCTCTTGTAATTCTTGAAAATAACTACCTTGAAAAGTAAAACTCGAAATTCATGGCCTTGATAGGGAGGAATCACGAGCCAAAGCTAGGAGAGATTGATTAGCAAGATATTCCCCAAACTTGAGAGAAATTTTAGGTACAACCCCTCCAAGTTTTGAATTCAAAAACTTCTACATATACACATATGTGTACTCGTAGATAAGTGTAGATCCTTTGAGCTTTATTCTGATGACATTTTGACCATCCACCAAGTTACTTGTGAGGCACACATTGTGCTCCTCTTTCCCAAGATTCATGCTCATTCATATCATGTACAATATGTGCAATGCAAGTTGATTTTCAAGATACATCTTGGAGTTATTCTCATCTGCTGCTTCAGGTTCACATTCATGTTTTCTAGTTAACTTTAGTGATTGATTTCTCTACGTATACTTATTCTTTTGCAGTGATTTAAATTGTTATATGTAACTTGATACGTCTATTTTCATGATATCAATTTTCATCATCATTGGTTCATTATTGTGTGAGATACATTCATTTGAAGTCAACTAGGTAATTCGGTAGGCAGTCCCTAAAATGTCGAGATGACATTCCTATGTTGCTAAACTTATTTCTCTCAATATGGTTCATTAAAATTCATCAAATTTGTTGCCTTAGATTCATTATATATCTAATTACAGATGTGGAAAATATCTCTAGTCAATTTTTAGCAAGTTGTGACCTCTGAGTAAATTTCTATAGTGCATCTCATCCAAAAATAGCAAGTTTTCCTTCATCTGTTTTGTGTCAAATAGTCTATTTTGATGAGTCAATATGAGATTGATGTTCCAAAGCACTAGGATGGTTTATATGCATCCTTAGCAAGCAGAAGGTGTGTACTTATCATTCCTGAAGCTATCTTGGCAAGTGTAGAGCAGGTTTTTGCAGCACCAGACACATCTTTGGAGTGTATCTACCATCTCTTTTAACAGTGGTATCAGAGCAAAGATAAATCAATATGGGAGATGATTTTCCTTCCGCCATTGACAAATAGGATAGAAAAAACTACCCAGCTTGGTCTTTGAGGATGGAGGCCTACCGTCAAGGGAGAAATCCATTTGGATACATATCTGAAGATGAAATCATGCCAACAATGAGAAGCAAAGGACAACCATCACATGAAGAGCAAGAAAGGCTTACAACTTGGTGTTCAAAGGATGCACTATCCATGTCCTACATCTTAAACTGAATCTCTGATTTTCTTTCACATCATCTGAAATGATGCAAGACCTCAAGAGAAACTTGGAAGGCTCTTGCCTCCTTCTCTTCAAACACTAGAGCAAGGAGGAATCAAGTATGGATGGAGTTCACTACCTTGAAGAAAAGTCCCAAGCAAAGTGTGACTGGTTATGTCACCAAAATGAAGGAGATCTCTAATCAGTTGGGAAGCATTGGAGAGGTAATTGAAGGAGACCAAATCATAGGCAAATCATCAATGGCATCAAAGTTGATGACAAGTGGGCATCATTTACAACTGCCATGGATCTATACATGGACATGCAAGTGCCTGACCTGAACACTTTGATGGGCCAACTCTTAACACATGAAGCAAAGATAAGCAAGAATGATGAATCATCAAGAGTTAATCAATCTTCTACCTTATACTCTGATAAAGCTAAAGCTAAGGATAAGTCAAAGTCTAAGAAGAATGAAGATGAAGGTAGCTCTTTCCAAGCCAACTTCACAAGTAGAGGAAAAGCTAGAGGAAGAGGCAGAGGAGGAAAGCAAGGCAGGGGGAGACCCCAAACATCTCAACCTATATCTGTGGTTACTCTAATCATACCACTAAGGAATGTTACAAAAACCCAAGGAATTCAAGAGGAAGAGGATTCAATAGAGGTGGCTATGGATCAAATAGAGGCAGATACAATGGATGATACAACAACAACAACAACAATAACAACCATCAAAATGGATACAGAGGAAGGAAGGATTACAACAACTACACTAAAGATCAAAGTCAAGAGGACTCACTACACTTGTCATTGAAGCACGGTAAGGATGATGACCATGTTTTCTATATTGAATCAGGGTGCTCAAATCATGTCTCAAGAAATGTAGCATTGCTCTCTGATTTAGAAGATCCCAAGAATAAACATGAAGTGCAGATAGGTGATGATACAAGACATTCAGTGGAAAAAATAGGTAATGCTAAGACATGAGATGGAAACATGAATCTTCTAAGCAAAGTTTTGTATGTACCTACAATAACCAAAAATTTGATAAGTGTTTGACAACTGTGGAGAAAAGATTGCAGGTTAGATTTACAAGACATGGAGCATATGTGCAAGCAAGGTTTTAAGAGGATTTCCAAAGGAGAAAATATAGGAAGACTCTTCACCTTTGAAGTGGAGGACACCAAGAACATAGCATTGTTTAGCTATGGATCTCAAACACTCTCTGAATTGGAGGTATGGCATAAAAGGCTTGCTCATATTGGTGAGAGAACTTTGGAATTAAATTTGCAGGGATCAAAGTGTACTTAGATTGCCCAACATCACAAAACAACATATGATATACAAATGTGGAGCTTGTCAATTTGGCAAGGCTCATAGACAACCTTTCAACAAGAAAGGCTACATTCATCATGAACTGTTGGATCTTGTTCACATAGATGTGTGGGGTCAAAGCAAAGAACACTCTATTTCAGGTTCAAAATATTATGTATCCTTTATTGATGATTGTAGCAGGTGGGAAATTTGGTACTTTATGAAGCATAAAGATGAAGTCTTCTATTGTTTCAAAAGATATCTTGCTCTTATAGAAAACCAAACAAGTAGATGTCTCAAGAAACTCAGATCAGATGGTGGTGGAGAACACTTCTCAATTGAATTTGATGCATTCCTACAAGAAAGAGGCATCAAAAGAGAGGTAACAACCACATACACACCTGAACTCAATGTAGTAGTTGAAAGAAGGAATAGAACTATAGTTGAAGCAGCTAGATCTATGCTAAATGAAATGGGTCTACCAAATTACCTTTGGGCAGAGGTTGTATCAACAGACATATACCTTGTAAATAGGCTTCCATCAAAATGTTTAGATGGTATGACTCCCTATGAGGTGTGGAATGGAAGAAGGCCAAGTCTAGAGCATTTCAAAATCTTTGGATGTCTAGCCTATGCTCACATACCTTCTCAACTAAGATGGAAGTTGGATCCCAAAGCAGAGAAGTGTGTCTTTATTGGATATGATCAAAACAAAAAAGGATACAGATTGTATAATCCAACAAACAAAGGCTTCTTAGTTAGTAGGGATGTAGTCTTTGATGAAAATAAATCTTGTTTGATGATGACAGGAAAGTGAAGCTACCCTATGACTTCAAAGAAGACTTTCCATCTCTTCCAACAAAGGAACCAAAGCATCATGAAGATAATGACTCTGAAGAAGACTTGCTAGATTTAGAGAAATTGAAGATATGGAAGAACAAAGGGAAAGCTAAGGTGCAAGACCTAGCTCAAGGCTTAAAAACCTCTCATCAACCAATCAGAAGGTCAATGAGAGAGAAGAAGAAACCAGAGAGCTATGGATTTGATACCTCCTTGGTCACATAGCATTCAATCTATATGGCTAAGGACTCCAACAATGGATTTATAAGGTAAAGAGAATTCAGATGGTAGTATTAATAGATACAAGGCAAGGTTAGTAGCCAAGGGGTTTGCACAAACCTATGGGATAGACTATGAAGAGACTTTCTCAGCTATTGCTAAAATACCTACCATAAGAGTACTTGTTAACATTGTTGCATCTAGGAATTGGAATCTATATCAACTAGATGTAAAAAATGCATTTCTCAATGGTTGGATTTTAGAGGAATTTATATGGCACAACCACTTGGTTATGAAGATGCACATCATCCCAAGTATGTGTGTAAATTGAAGAAGGCTCTGTATGGTTTGAAGCAAGCTCCAAGAGCTTGGAATCACATATTAGTTACCTACTTGCAAGACCAAGGATTCAAAGCTAGCAAGGCAAACACATCCTTATTCATCAAGAGGAATGGATCAGAGGTTATATATCTTTGTGTATATGTTGATGACATTATAATTACAAGAAATGATGTCAATGGAATTAAACAAGTAAAGGTTGGAATGAAGGATGATTTCAAGATCAGTGATCTTGGACCTCTTACTTGTTTTCTTGGACTTGAACTTGCCTATACAGATTCTGATATCTATATCACTCAAAGGAAGTGTGTACATGACATGCTTTCTAAGTTTAAAATGGAGAATACTAAGTGTGCAAGTACATCCATGGAGTTGAATCATAAGTTAAGTGCTTATGAGGGAGAACCCATCGAAGATATCACAAACTATCAAAGCTTGGTAGGAAGCTTGAACTATGCAACTCTCACAAGGGTGGACATATGATATAGTGTTATCATACTCAGTCAATTTATGCACAAACCAAGGAAGCCACACATGGAAGCAACCAAGAGAGTGCTCAAATACTTGAAGGGTACCATCAATGAAGGGATTTTCTACCCCTACACATTTGAAATTGATCTCAAACTTTACTCAAATTTATATTGGGTTGGATCAAAGGATGACAGGAAGAGTACAACATGCTATTTGTCTTTTGCATGTTCAAAATTAATTTTATGGTCTTCAAAGAAGCAAGCAACTGTTGCCCTATCATCCACTGAGGCTGAATACAGAGGTTTAGCCAATGCAACACAAGAAGCAATGTGGTTAAAATGTCTATAATCATATTTGGGTTTACATACTTTAACTCCTCACATCTTTGGTGATAATACAAGCTCACTTCACTTAGCAGCTAATCTAGTTTACCATGCTAGAACCAAGAATATTGAAGTCCATTATCATTGTGTAAGAGAGAAGTTGATGAGCAAGGACATTCAATTGTCTTATGTATCTACTAATCTTCAATGTGTAGATATGTTGACTAAGTCAATGGATGCTATCATGATTGGCAGGCAATCCCTAAAATGTCGAGATGACACCCCTATATTGCTAAAATTATTTATCTCAATATGGTTCATCAAAATTCATCCAATTTGTTGCTTTAAATTCATTATATATCTAATTAGAGATGTGCAAAATATCTCTAGTCAATGTCAAGCACCCTGTGAGCTCTGAGTAAATTTCTAGAGTGCATCCCATCCAAAAATAACGAATTTTTCTTCATCTATTTTGTGTCAAGTTTTGCTTCATCTGTTTTGGATGAATCAATTTGAGATTGATGTTCCAAAAACACTAGGATGGTTTGTATGCGTCCTTAGCAAGCACAAGGTGTCTACTTATCATTCTTGAAGCTATCTTGGTAGGTGTAGAGCAATTTGCAACACGAGACACATCTTTGGAGTGTATCTACCATCTCTTCTCACATTTGGTTGCCCCATTATCAAAGTACCAAACATCTGAGTCTACTTTGGATATACATTTCTCATGAGAAGATGGGTCATAGCTACACATAGTGGTAAATGCTTATTCTTCATTCTTGAAAAGATTAGCAGACTCTCTCTTAGTTGTAGAGAGGCTTGGCCTTCCATATAGATAATTACTATTTTTTGGTATGAGGCACCCATTGTAGTCTTTTTGGTTTCCTCTAGTTATTATTTTTGCTTGCCAAAACTCCATTGGAGCTGGGAAGATCATTGTCACTAACAGGATTGAGGTCCTTGCTACTTCTCATGAGTTCATCCCTCCTAATACGGTTCTCCTCAGAGCTCACTAGACTGTTAATCTCTTGCCACTAAACTATACTCATATGGTGATTAAGGAGCGATGAAAGATTAATATTGGCATTCTCTTGAGTAGCTTTTGGGCCCTCAAGGCTTTATTGTTGGCTTTGAGAGCCTGTTTGAAGATGTTTTTTTGGTAATTCTTGGAGCCATTCTAGATTTTTTTGTGCATATTCCTCTTTGCAAAAGTTCAAGAACCTCAAGAAGGTGCTCTTTGTCCTTCTCCAACAACAATTGTTTAGTTTTTGGGCTATTTTTCTAGATCAATCACATGGAAAAAGCAAGAAGAGAGACAAGAATGGCCAATGTGGCAAGAGTAAATGAAAATCATGAAAGAGGGGCATTGAATGCCACCATCACCATGAGAAAGGACATTGTGGCCATGGATTTTTGTACACGCATGAATGTGATAGTGCTAGAGCACTATACTACTATGTTCTTAATTCTTGATCCCCGGTGAGTTGTATCATTTCCTATGACTTCATCTTGCTTCCTAATGAGCTCATCTTTCTTGGGCTTGGGAGATTTCTCATGTTTTGCAACCCTATTCTTCCATTTATTAACACCTTTCTCCCCTATGAGTCCTTGAGGTTCCCTTTATAGGTTGACAATCCTTGATTGACTCCTCTTCACTTTCTGAGCTTGATGGATCAAGCACTTTTTGCCTATATCTTTATTGTTAGTCTTAGCTTGTGCCCTCATGATCACTTATACTAGTTTTGTTACCTCTATTTGCCCTTCACTACTAGAGGGAATAGTTGTTACCATATTGAGAAGTGTTGACTTGCTCTTGTCTCGGATTTGAGGATAGTTCTTGTACAAATGACTCTCTCCACATTCATTATATAAAGATTTCTTAGGTTTTATAGGTAGTAATTTGGGGATTTTATGATATGGGCATTCTCTAATGAAATGATCCCTAGTACATCTCTAGCATGGACCTCTAGATGGATTAGATCCCAACTGAGGTCTAGCCATGTTATGTGATGGGACATTTATGTAATAGATTTTGCTATAATGAGGTTTTCTATACCCATAAATTTGATTGTAGTAATCATCATATCCACGTGAATAATCTTGATAGCTAAAATAACTAGTGGATTGGTCATGCTATTGTGAGTATGCATCCTATTGACTACTTTTAGTGGAATTTTCTTACCCTATAGCTTTTCTAATCATGGAAACCAACAACACCATAGAATGCTCCACCGGATCTTGGACTTGTCCATATTTCATTGGAATGACATGTGGAGGAGTAGTTGGTTGCTAACTCAACACAAATATTACTAGGTATGTAGGATATTCTAGCATATGTCTAGGTGGATATGGTCTTTGTGGCCTAACTCGGTATGAGTATTGTGGAGGGTATTGGTACTATTTGTGCAAAATCCTCCTTAGGACTTGATACTTTCCCATAACATGCCTATTTTGGTATTGGCCTTATTGAGGAGGATACTGTTTTTTTAGAGTACAATGAATTGGAAACACACCCACACACTCGACCACGGAAGGTAGAGGCACCCATGTTTGAGGAACTCATAGATATGTCTAGCCAAGACTTGAACTAAGAATTTCCTCCTAGAGATTGAAAGTGTCAAACCACTAGGCTACATGGGCTTGGACTAAGTAGGATATTGTTTAATAGGTGCATGTTATAGAAACACTTGAATGTTGAGTGAGTGGTCCACCTCTACTCAATTTTGCAATATTGAAATTGTGGTTGTGTGGGAGGAGTTTTCATTCTATTATGTGCATAGGATGGATTATCTCCTTTGCACTACAAATGTTTTCTAGGTTGAGACCAAGAAGCTTGTAGATTTCACTTTTTGGCAACAAACCTCTACCATTCCATCTATGGTTCCGGAACTCGATTTCACAGCTAGAGTACACTTTGTGATTGGTGAGAAGATTTGAATCAAATTACCCAAGTCATCCTCTATGTGAATGCATTTTTATAAGGTGATGGGGCCATCCAATATGTTGCAGTATGTGACCAACATTGTGCAAGCCAACAAGAAAATGTGAAATTAATTTAGCTTCCAATAGAAGTTCCCCCTACTATGGATCATGCGACATATTGTTTGTAGCATGGAGACACTAATCTAAGATCCTCAATTGCTTCTTGCTTGAAGCTTCTATCATTGCTGAGGTTTCATGCCTTACTCCTATCTTAGCAAACTTAACAAAGAAAGATTTTTAGAATTGATCAATGTTTTGGAAATTATGTATGCTTAGTGGTTAGAATTATGATAGGGTGGTTCCTTTAAAGATCAGTAGAAAGGCTTTGTCTACTTGTTAGAATGATATATGCTATGCCAAAGACTCTTTCCACCACCTTTGATTCCTATTGGATTAAATATATTTTAAATATTTCATCAAGCATGACATCCTCAATTGGGATGCATTGGGGTTTGCACATAGCCAACAGAACCAGAGGGAACCAAATAGAACCAAAGTGAACCAAGAGAACCATGAGTGCTAGAGAAGCCAAAGATGCCAAAGTTATGCCATAGTTCTATGCCTTAGTCGATGCCTTGGAGTAACCACATGGATAACCAAATTGATAACTGAATTTGATAAACAAAACAAACCAGAATAGCAACAGTGCATAGTGCACAATGTGATAGTGAGCACAATGAGTACAATGAGCACAATGAGTACAATGAGTATAGTGGGCACACCGCATGGATAACCAAATTGACAAACAAATTTGATAAAGAAACTAAACCAGAACAAGAATAGTTCATAGTGCACAGTGTGACAGTGAGCACAGTGAGTACAGTGAGCATAATGAGTACAATGAGTATAGTGAGCATAGTGAGCATAGTGTGACAGTGTGCACAATGCATAACGGCACAATAACAAATTCGAAAAAATTCAAAAAAGGCACCGTTGAACCCAAAAAAAGTGAATTGACAAACGCAAACTTGGACTGTACGAGAATCAATGAACTGAAACGGATGTTGAATCACAAATGGATGTTGCAAATCACAAACAGACACCGAGAAGTACACAGCTATAGATGTGCACATGCTCTAATACCATTGTTGATCGGGTCTTGTAGACCCACATATGCACAGATAGTAGAGTAAGGAAATCTCACAAACAAATACACAGAATAGAGAGAGACAAGAGAATGAACACAAGATTGGGTACAATCCCCTCCCCACATACTCTGATGGACCAATCTATAAGACTATGTGTATTTATAGGTAGGTATCTTTGAATAGAAGATACATGAGGGTGGCTGTAGCTCAAGCTTAAGCACCACCTCCTTTACTTGTCAATCCGCAGAGACGTGAGGACCGGTATGAAGACCACGAGCAAGTGAAGGCACAAGTATGTGAGTGAAAGCACACAAGCATGCACACACATATACACACACGCACACAAAGCAAGATCTAAGAGAGGAACAATGGAAGGACTTTGATTGCAAAAGAGTTCTCTTACAAAAGCTCTATTCTATAAGAAGCTAACCTCAAAAATGAGCTCTCTAGTTCTTTTTATAGTTTTTTTAACTAGTTTTGGCCTTGTCCAGACCTAGTGTCCGGACTAGTTAAAAATTAGGTTCCAGGGCTTATTTGAGGGCTCAAACGGAGTCTAAAAATTATGAAAGTTGGTAGGATGATGCTTCTAATACTCCTCAAGCTCCAGGACTCCTCGGCTTGAACAAAATGGAGTTATAAAAATAGAAAATGGTATTTACAATGGTTTTTGTGATGAAAATCACTATTTTTATAGGGATTCCTTTTGGAAATTTGACATACACTTCTTGAAGATCCCTACTTGCTCCTTCTTCTTGTGTGTCCACCTCTTTGATGTCCTCTTGTGCTTTGTCCTTGACCTTTAGCTTCAACACTCCCCTCCCTCTCGAGTCTGTCGTCCCTCACAGACCCTTGTTGTGGCGGTCGTTCCATGTAGTGCTTAGAGAGGTAGTGTCCATCCTGTTGAAGAATCACTCACGAATTTGACATACAGACAGACATAAAAGAAAAAGAAAGATAAAGAGAAGCGGAATCAAAATATTCAAAAAATCAAAAGCTTTAATGAAAGGACAAATTCACAGCCAATATGTACAGTGCAGAATCTTGCAGAATCAGAGTTTGATAGAGTTCATTACACCGAATCAAACTGTATATAAAGAGAGAACGTGCATAAGAATAAGAAGGAGGGAGTGCGAGCAAGAACATGCGTGAGAAGAGCGTGCAGTTTAAATAGAGCGCATATAGAGGTCAAGAATGAGAGAAGTTTTTCAGAAGACGCCAGAGATCGCGTATGTACAGATGAATAACAGAAACCTGAAACATCAAGTATTCATATGAGAGAAATGGTAAACAGAAACTACTCAGTGTAGGAGAGTTTATATAGCTTGAGCAAGAAGAGGCCAAGCTTAGTTTGTACACATCTTCTCTAATAGAAAACACATGTTCATGTGGAAGTTTGCGTGCACTGTTCATATGTGAAGAACTCTGAGTATTTTCATGTTACGATATAAAGTTAGTTAACAGTTACAGTTCGTTCAGTAAACATGTTTTCGGTACTTTCTCTGTAAACGTATTTTTCAGTCAAGTTACAATTTTCCTCAGTAAACGTGTTTTTCGGTAGAACAACAAAGTATAACTCGCAGAGTAAATTAAAGTTTTGTATGAGAGATAGCTTATCTTATAGCTAGACATCTCTACTATCAGTTCATCAAAGATTTTGGTGAAATGGATATGTACACACCGTACAAAGTCTGACCGGAAAGAGGCATTCTAAACTGGTGAAGTTTTTCCTTAAACTTCAAAAAGAGTTCATTCAGTGAAGGAAGTTCACGTATCACTTCCTTACTTCTTGTATATTCACTTGAAGTGATTACAAATAGAATCGCAGTTGATTCCGACAAGATTCCGGTATAATTACGGTGACAGTCTGGTGACAGTCCGGTGAAGTTCCAGTGGAATTTTCAGTAGATTCAAAACGCAGCCTTATACGTTTGAGTGACAGAAACGTTGCTAAGCTACTACTGATTATAGAGGTGTTCTAATATCACTCTAGCTTAGCTCTCTTCAGTGGCGCAGCAAATTCTACAGGCTTGACAAGGTTCAAGTCTTTGCCGCGTCGACCATAACAAGTGGTATCTGTGCTATAATACCGAAAGTGGTATCGTAGCCAAAGTATCTTCAGTGGTCTCAGAGCCGTGAGATACAACAAGTGGTAGTCATAGCGACAGTGCCATCGCTGGTATCAGAGCGAAAGTTAATCACCAACAGGTGGTATCAGAGCAGGTTAACCACACAAGTGGTTTCAGAACGAGAAAGATTCTGAAGAGCAGAAAGATTCTCAAAAGGTCACCGGAAGAAACAGAAACAAGAAGATCATGGCAGATCATGTCCAAATTGATAAATTGGATAGAGATAATTATCACGCATGGGTAATGCGCATGAAGCCTTACTTATGAGTAAGGACTTAATGATGTATGTGACCGGAGAAGAAAAGAAGCCGACTTTCGAAGATGATAGTCAACCGGAAAAAGAAGAATTAGAAGCCTTGAACCTGTGGCAGAAGAAATATGCAATGGCAAGAGCTTACATTTATAATACCGTTTCAGACCATCTACTACCGCACATTAGAGGTCTGGAGAAAGCGGAGGACATATGGAGTGCGTTGGAAGATCATTTCCAAAATACTACGAAAGCTAGGAAGGCTAGCTTATGGTCCGAATTCACAATGTTCAAAAAGAAGTCGAATCAAAGCATTAGTGACTATGTCACTAAGATGAAGGATCTAGCAGATAGTCTTGGATCCATAAATGAAGATGTCAAAGATCATAGATTGATAGCGCAAGTGCTCACAGGTTTGAGAGGAGATGAAAGGTGGAAACCCTTCGTACTCTCAACTGAACTTTCTTTAAATCATTTTGTACCAGATTTAAATCAGTTGCTTGGTTTGATGCTCACATATGAGCAAGACCTGAAAGGAGATGGAGATAAAGGACAAAGTTCTGCAATGTACATGAAGAACAAGAAGAAACATAAAGGCAAGTCAAAAGACGAAGAAGAGCCGAGTTCTCAGGCTTATTATGCAAGAGGTAAAGGCACCGGCAGAGGAAGAGCAAGAGGTTTTGGAAGAGGAAGAGGTAGTCAGAATATCAACAAGAAGGCTTGCTGGATTTGTGGACTAAGTAATCATCTGGCTCATGATTGCTGCCATAATTCCCAAGGATCAAATCAAAATCAGAAGAGTAATAACAGAGGCAGAAGCGGAAGATATCAAAGAGGTAGACAGAATCAAAGAGGAGGCTATGGTAGAGGTGGAGCAAGAAGTTGGGAACAGAATCAATCCTACAACACCACCTACAACAACTACGCAAATGACACACAGAATGAAAGTCATACATCATTGATGATGAACTCAATCAGCACACCAGGTAACGAAGACCTAAAGGTATTTTACATTGATTCTGGATGTTGTAATCATTTGTCAGGAAATGTAGAACTGATGTCAGAATTGGAAAAAGGTAGTTCCAGTCATACTGTTCAAACAGGTGACAATACAAGACATAGTGTACATTCAATTGGAAAAGTGAAATGTAAGAGTGGAGGAGATTTGCTAACCGATGTTTTGTATGTTCCGACAATACCTAAGAATTTGATTAGTGTGGGACAGATAGTTGAGAAAGGTTTTCAGGTCAGATTCACAAATGAAGGAGTATTTGTAGAAGATCTCGAGAATGGATATCATCAGATCGTATCTGGTAAGAAAGAAGGTAGACTCTTTACTTTAAGAGTACAAGGGAACATTGGTCAAGCGTTGCTCACACATGGTGAAAAGGTGATTACAGAACTTGATCTCTGGCATAAGAGATTAGGTCATTTTAATGAAAAAGGAATAAAAGCTATGATTGCGAATCACTCAGTACTGGGATTACCGAATGTACAGAACCAACATATGATTCACAAGTGCGAAGCATGTCAAATGGGAAAAGCCCACGGGTTACCTTTCCAGAAGAAAGGATTCAAACATGATGAAGTACTCGAACTCATTCATACAGATGTATGGGTTCCAACAAAAGAAGGATCAATCAGTGGCTCAAGGTATTATGTTTTATTTATTGATGACGCTACAAGATGGATAACGTTATATGTTTTGAAGGAAAAATCAGAAGTATTTGAAACTTTCAAGCATTTTCATGCATATGCTGAAAGACTCACATGTCGAAAGCTTAAGAGACTGAGGTCTGATGGAGGGGGAGAATACTTCTCCTGAGAGTTCAATGACTATCTTTGGAATGCAGGTATTAAGAGAGAAATAACCTACAGGTATACACCACAACAAAATGGTGTAGCAAAAAGAAGGAACCGAACTCTAGTTGAGTTTGCACGAGCTATGCTAAAGGAAAAGGATTATCCAAATTATCTTTGGGCTGAAGTTATAAATACAGCTACATACTTGGTAAACAGATTACCATGTACAGCTTTAGATGGAATGACCCCTTATGAAGCTTGGTGGGGAAAGAAACCAACACTTGATCATTGCAAAGTGTTTGGATCAGTAGCTTATGCTTATGTACCATCACAACTCAGACATAAGCTTGAACCAAAAGCAGAGAAATATGTGTTTGTCGGATATGATGAAAAGCAGATGGGTTACAGGTTATGGAGTCCTCTAACAAAACAGTTTATTGTTTCCAAAGATGTTACATTTGATGAACAGAAAAGCTGGTATACAGATCAAAGTCATACAATGGAAGAATTTGAAGAAGAGGTAAGAAGGAAAGAGAAAGGGAAATCAATTGTACAGGTGAATAGAGATGAAGACTATATGCAGGCAAGTACGTCCAGGATCGGATAAGGTATGAGAAATGAAGATGAACAGGGATTTGATGAAGAAGTGTATTTAGATACACATGAAGAGTTTGAACCAAGAAGGTCAAACAGGGTAAGGAAACAACCAACAAGGTATTCTTATGATACTTCGTACATAACTCAGAAAAATTATGCATATATGGTCAAAGATGATGAAGAACCTCAGAACTATGATGAAGCTAAAGGTAAGAAGCAATGGGAAGAAGCAATGGAAGAAGATTTCATCGCACTGGAAGAGAACAAGACATGGGCACTTGTTCCGAAACCAAATGGTAAGAAAGTAATCGGAAATAAATGGGTTTTCAAAGTTAAGAAACTTGCAGATGGAAGGATAGCCAGATACAAAGCTAGAATGGTTGTCAAGGGCTATGCTCAAACGCATGGTATAGATTATGACGAGATGTTTAGTCCGGTGGCAAAGATGTCAACCATAAGGACAGTGATTGCTATAGCAGCATCAAAAGGATGGAAGCTAAGTCAGCTAGATATAAAGAACGCATTTCTGAATGGATATATATCAGATGAAGTCTATATGGAACAGCCTGAAGGGTTTGTAAGTTCCAGATACCCAAATTTTGTTTGCAGATTAAGAAAAGCACTTTACGGACTGAAGCAAGCTCCAAGAGCTTGGAATTACAGGCTTGTGAAATATCTCAATGAACTTGGATACCAAAGTTCGAAAGCAGATGCAATTCTACTCATCAAGAGAACAGAAGAAGGTATGATCTACATTTGCATTTATGTAGATGACATTATAATCACAGGTACCTCAGATGAAGGAATTAAAGAAGTAAAGAGATTACTTGAAAAGGAGTTTCAGATCAGTGATCTAGGAAAGTTATCATACTTTCTTGGAATGGAATTCACATACACAGATCATGGTGTATATGTTTCGCAAGAAAGGTATCTCCTAAACTTACTGAAGAAGTTTAATATGGAGAATTTCAGAGAAGTTTCAACACCGCTTGAAGCAAATCATAAACTCAGCAAATATAGTGGTGCAGAGTTTAAAGATATGAGGAAGTATCAGTCGTTAGTGGGAAGCTTAATCTACGCTACACTAACACGACCGGATCTTAGTTATGCAGTGGGAGTTCTTTCATAGTCCATGTATTGTCCGAAGGATCAACATTGGGTTGCAGGACAGAGAGTTCTTAGATATATCAAAAGAACTATAAAGGAAGGATTATATTATCCTTTTACGTCAGATATACAGCTGAGAGCATTCAGTGACTCAGACTGGGCAGGAAGTCAAGATGACAGAAGATCAACACATGGGTATATGATATACCTAGGAGATAAGCTAGTGAGCTGGTGTTCGAAGAAACAACACACAGTGGCTTTATCGTCAACAGAAGAATAATATAAAGGACTTGTAGAAACAGCTAAAGAAGTGATATGGATGCAGACCTTGTTCAAAAGCATGGGTATTGATCAAGGTATACCTATCATACATGGAGATAATATGAGCTCGTTGTATCTTGCAGCAAATCCAGTATTTCATGCAAGAACAAAGCACATAGAAATTCAGTATCATTTCCTAAGGGAAAAGGTAATGGAGAAGGAGATAGAAATAGTATACACTCCAACAAAAGATCAGATTGCAGATATTTTGACAAAAAGCTTGGATGGAACAAAGACAAGCAGATTCAAAGAAATGGAAGGTATAAAAGAAAGGAAAATATATGAAAGACAGGAAGACTCAAATTAGTGATTGAGGGGGAGCTGTTGAAGAATCACTCAGGAATTTGACATACAGACAGACATAAAAGAAAAAGAAAGATAAAGAGAAGCGGAATCAAAATATTCAGAAAATCAAAAGCTTTAATGAAAGGACAAATTCACGACTGTTATGTACAGCGCAGAATCTTGCAGAATCAGAGTTTGCTAGAGTTCGTTACACCGAATCAAACTGTATATAAAGAGAGAACGTGCATAAGAATAAGAAGGAGGGAGTGCGAGCAAGAACGTGCGTGAGAAGAGCGCAGTTTAAATAGAGCGCATATAGAGGTCGAGAATGAGAGAAGTTTTTCAGAAGACGCCAGAGATCGCGTATGTACAGATGAATAACAGAAACCTGAAACGTCAGGTATTCATCTGAGAGAGATGGTAAACAAAAACTACTCAGTGTAGGAGAGTTTCTATAGCTTGAGCAAGAAGAGGCCAAGCTTAGTTTGTACACATCTTCTCTAATAGAAAACACATGTTCATGTGGAAGTTTGCGCGCACTGTTCGTATGTGAAGAACTCTGAGTATTTTCATGTTACGGTATAAAGTTAGTTAACAGTTACAGTTCGTTCAGTAAACATGTTTTCGGTACTTTCTCTGTAAACGTATTTTTCGGTCAAGTTACAGTTTTCCTCAGTAAACGTGTTTTCCGGTAGAACAACGAAGTATATCTCGCAGAGTAAATTAAGGTTTTGTATGAGAGATAGCTTATCTTATAGCTAGACATCTCTATTATCAGTTCATCAAAGATTTCGGTGAAATGGATATGTACACATAGTACAAAGTCTGACCGGAAAGAGGCATTCTAAACTGGTGAAGTTTTTCCTTAAACTTCAGAAAGAGTTCGTTCAGTGAAGGAAGTTCACGTATCACTTCCTTACTTCTTGTATATTCACTTGAAGTGATTACAAATAGAATCGAAGTTGATTCCGACAAGATTTCGGTATAATTACGATGACAGTCTGGTGACAGTCCGGTGAAGTTCCAATGGAATTTTTAGTAGATTCGAAATGCAGCCTTATACGTTTGAGTGACAGAAACGTTGCTAAGCTACTGCTGATTATAGAGGTGTTCTAATATCACTCTAGCTTAGCTCTCTTCGGTGGCACAGCAAATTTCATAGGCTTGACAAGGTTCAAGTCTTTGCCGCGTCGACCATAACAAGTGGTATCTGTGCTATAACACCGAAAGTGGTATCGTAGCCAAAGTATCTTCAGTGGTCTCAGAGCCGTGAGATACAACAAGTGGCAGTCATAGCAACAGTGCCATCGTTGGTATGAGAGCGAAAGTTAATCACCAACACATCCTAAGAGCCGTCTTTCTTCCAATTGTAGCAGATGTTGTTGTCCGGTTCCTCAGTTGTCATTGTGAGCGTGTGCAAGTTGTAGTCCCTTGGTATGTGCTTCTTCCTTGGATTCCAGCATGAATGTGTCATTGTGAGTCTCTATTGATGACCTCTAGATCTTCCAAAGATGATGTTCATAATAGTCATGCCAAGTACTCATAACCCATAATGAATGATGGGTAAGTGTTTAAGAAAAATATGTGCCTTGTGCACGGCCTTGTAATGTAGCCCTATGCATGCTTACTTGGAAAATGCATTGGAAGAAGTATGGTGCGAAAATTGGGGGTCTTGAGCTAAGTGCTCAAGGGTATGCCGACGAAGAGGTTTCCTAATCTGTCATGGTTATGGTGTTGCCAAAGTAAAGATACTTACCATGGTGAATGGTCGATCGATGTTTATCTCTTTGTATTGTACACCCGGCATTGTGATGGACCATCAGCTAGTCTTTCATTGTCGATTCTTTTGAGTGCCGTGTCCTGTCTCCTTTCTTCAAGGCAACATTCGCCAACTAATGAGAATTGAATTTCTTTATATTCCTTGGCAAACAACATTGGGTGACTACACCAAGCTTAGTTTCACATATTCTCTTTAGCTCACCATAAGCAGGAGTCTTCTCATCTAGTATACATGCAAGAATCTGCAGGGTGCCAAGATAACCCTTGCAGATATCTCCTTGGCTGCTCTCCTACATACAGTAGTTAAGCATCGCTCAAGTTGTGGACCTTCAAGTTCTTCCCTCCTACCATGGTAAGGGGAAATAATAGTTGTGGATGCCATGTTCATGCCAAGCGCTTGCCATCTACTAGCTAAGACAACAATAATATCATCTGCTAGCCGAGACACACTTCTATCCAAACTGATAAATGCCCAGTAATCAGCGGTTCCACCTTCAACTAAGCATGAATCATTCATGTTCCATGAGCCAAACCTGGGAACAAGTCCTTTCTCTCTCTTTTTTCCCTTTTTTCCCTTTTTTTTTTTTTGAGAGGATGTTGGGCCCATAAAAGTCATGTTGGTCAAAGTCAATTGCATTCAAAGTCAAAAGGTCAAAGTCAATTGGTCAAAGTCAACAAGTTCAAGGTCAAAGTCAACAGGTGCAAAGTCAAAGTGCTAAAGTGCAGGTGTCAAAGTGCACAGGTAGTGCACAATTAATGGTCCACAAAGGGTAAATTGGAGAAAGTGGGTTGCAAGTTGCAGAGGTATTTTCTCTAATTTGCTTAAGGTTCAAAGTGTGTTTTAAAGTGTTTTGAAAGGTTCAGGTGAACCCTCTCTTATGTGCAAAAGTGAAGACTTAAAAGGAAATGTGAAGGTATGTGAAGCGGCAGCGTACGCACAGGGGAAAGTATGGCCCCCCAATTAAATTTTTTGGTTTTAGTCTAAAGTCACTACAGGACAAAACAGTGAGTCGTTGGCTGCCACTTGAAAAGACAATCTTGGGACATCAAAGTGAGCACCAAGATCCTATTGTAGTTAGGAGCGTACGTGATCGACACACTCAAATCAAGGCAATTACTCTTCTTGGACCAGTCTTAGAGCAAGCAGGAGAAGCATAGTCTAAGTGAAGCAAGAAAGAGAAGTGCAAGAGTCACCAGTGTGTGATGCAGAGAAGTGGAAGTGAAGGAGTGCATGGAGAGTGACTGAGGGATTGTGCAGAGAGTGCTAAGCTAGTCCCCCAAGGATCTCAAGGTCTTTTTGCAGTGTGCGCATGCCGACAGAAGGTATTCATTCCTCCCCCTTAGTGGAAGCTTGGTGCAAGGTGTGCACAAGGATAAGCTTGAAGCAGGTGGAGGTCTGCTGCAGAGGAGGCCGGCGGCAAGAAGACTTTGGGATATTTGGTATTTTGTAATTGAGCACTTTGTGGGATTTTGTACAGAGGTATTGGCTTGTATTGTGCTTCAAACATTGTAATTGTCTTACTGTAATCAATTGGCAGAAGCTTCCAAGGTGTATTTTCTCTTCTTGTCTCTTCCCTTTTCTCCTACAAACCCTCAAACTCCTTCTTGTCCAAGAAACCCCCAACAAAATTTGGCACGCCCGGTGGGACTTCCAAGGAGATTTGAGCTTAGGAGAAACCAAGTGCAAAGTATAGCAGAGGTCACGTGTCTACGGTGCTACTACAGTGCTACTTCATCAAACAAAAGGTAAATATTCTTATCAAGTGTCTCATATTAAGTGGGCTATGACCTGCTTATGACCGCAACCCGGTCCCAAACATTGAGGGTCACCTGCAAGCAGACAAGAAGGAAGGTTGTTAGAAGGTCTTCTAGTCCACTATCTTCAACCTCATCAGTAAAGAGCATGGCGGGTCAGGTAGACTTGGAAACTTTACTCTCTAGACTAAATATAAAGTTTCCTTCTTTTAAAGGCCTAGCTCAGGAGGATCCGGATGAACACATTAGAAGGTTTTTGGCACTATGTAAGACTAGATGCCTTTTTTATTCTCTTCCCTGCCACATTAGAGGGATTAGCAGATAAATGGTTCAGCCAGTTTGCTGAAAACCATTTTACCACTTGGGATGTGATGAAAGATGCATTTAAAAATCAATTCCAGCATGGCAACACTGCGGAGATTATCATAGAAGAACTAGAAAATTTGAGATTGGGTCCAGGAGAAAAGTTCCCAGAGTTTGTGACTAGGGCCAAAGCACTAATGGCTAAATTGCCAGATCCACCACACGATTTTTTTGTTAAGAAATGGTTAGCTAAGCCCCTACCAGTGGCCACCCAATGCAAAATAAAGGAATTAGTGCTACCTACAGCCTCCATAGAGGAGTTCATCAACACAGCCACACGCTTGGAGCAGATAAGGCACCAGTATGGAGCAACTTCTTCCCAACCAACATATGGTACAGAAATGGAGGATCTAGTGATCCAGCTAAGGAAGGAGCTAGAGGGCTTAAAAAGAAATAAGCCCTACAAAGAGGAGGAGAATGTTGTTGCTCATCTGAGAAGGGAGATTGAAGCACTAAAGCTCCAAAAGGAGGAGGAGGCCCAAGCAGAGGAATTGGCTCAGCTGCGACAGGAGCTGTAGGAACTCAAAGGGAGTGGCATCAAGAGTGGGCTTTGGTGTTCCATGTGCAGCAAGCAAGGTCACATAGTAAGTGAATGTCCTCTGTTAAGTGTGACTTGCCAATTATGCAGGAAGGTTGGTCATGAGGCCCATGATTGCCAATCAAGGGGAATGCCTGCAACGACATACTAGACACAAGGAGGATCCCTACCACCCACAAATATGATGGCTGCTGCACCAAATCAAGGTAACACTTATAACCCTAGACAGAGGGATAATTTTGGAAATGGGCCTAGAAGGCCAATTATTTGTTTTAGATGTGGAGAATGTGGGCATTATCAAAGTAGGTGCACTCTCCCAGAAAAGGCCCCTCCTTGCGGAAACTGCCCAGAGGCCAGAGACCATTATACAAATTGTTGTCCTAAGAATCAAGCCTCTTCATCTGGGCCCCACATTCAAATGATTTCTGTGCAGATTCTTCTTCTAGTGGCTGATCTGGTGGAGAGGGGGGTCGTTCATACTGTGACAATTTGATCTTTAATTCAGCCACCTGCTATCGTAGCTCACGTACCTCATTGGTCATTGATGATTCAGGCTCTGGTGAAGTTGCAGCATTGGCCGTCTCTTTAGGTGTTGGTGGGTGTGGTGTAGGCACTTGGGATCCTTGTAGTTCCTTGACCTGATCTGTCAACTGGTCATGTGCCTCTAAGAGGGTTGCATAATCTTCTAACACCTGTTGTGTTCTGAGGGAACAACTTGGAATTTGGCAGGGTCTATAGATGCTCCAGGGGTGTTTTCCATGGCTGCTTCTAGATTCTCTTGGTTTTGTTGCTGTAGCCTTTTGTTCTCTTCTTGAGCCGCTGCTAAGTGGCGACGAAGTAGAGTCATGTTTCTTTGTAGTCTAGCATTGCGGCCCAACTGATCTCTAAGTTGTTCCTCCATAGCTTTACCTGTCTCCATATACTTGGCTTCCATCTCTGCATTCGATTCTTGGAGGATAGTCATTTCGTGTTGTAATGTTGTATTACTTAGCTCCAAGGCATTGGCACGTGCTTGGAGTTGAGCCGAGAGGTTGCATAGCTCTGTGTTGTTTTCTTCTTGTAACATATATTCTTGCTTAAGTAGAGTGGCCGCTTCGAATATGGTGTCTAGTGCATTACTAAATGATGTGGATGCAGGGGTAGAGGTGGAAAATGCAAAGGGTCGGGAAATGGGGAAGGGAAAAGTGGATGATGTGCCTATGAGTGAAGTCAAATGTGATGATGTTGGAACAACCGTGGTGGTGGGTGCTCCTGTGGGTGGTGAAATGTCCATGGGCTCGGACGTGATAGTGTGTGAAGTGTGAATTGTGAACACGGGAATGGTAGGTGGTGTGTTAGTGGTGGCCGTGAATGTGGGGGAGTTGGGTTGGGGAAGGGACTTTTTATTATAATTCTCAACTTGTTGGAGTATATTTACAAGGTTTGTCCAGAATGAAGGTTGGGTGACTTGGGTTGATTCTGAGAGGGTTAAAAGGGGTACAGTGGATAGGGGTTGGGAGGGAGGAAATGTATTGGTGGATGGAAATGGCTGTGTTAAGGTTTGGCTAGTGGCAAGTGGCTGTCCGAGGGCTGGGAGAGATGAAGGGAAACCTATTATAGTTTGATCGGTGGCAGGATGACCTACATGGGGTTCTGAAAATCGGGTGGAAGTGGTGGATGTAGGTAAAGGGAAGGATAGATGAGTAGTGGTGTGTGTTGATATATTTAGGTAGTGATGTGTGTGAACACTCTAGGACCGCCGGGGCACTTTTTTCCCTCTTTAGGAGGTTTTTTTCCCCCGGCTTGTATATACGCCTATTGCCCTAATGGGCTACTTATCTTTGTACATTCTCTAGTAATACAGTCAGTCTTGTGTGTTGTGCTCAAAGCTTCTTCTTCTTCCTTGTGCTGTTCACGTGCTTCCGCAGACGTCTATCTCCAACAATTGGTATCAGAGCAGGTCGTCGCTTCTTCTAGGGCGCCGTCGACACTCCTCGACAATCCTCCGTTTGCAGTCTCAGATTCGCACGAAATTTGGTGAGCATACTCAGGGTGTTTCCCTGATCAAAACGGCTTCGCTCTGTGGTGCCGAAATCGCGATCTGAGCTCGTTTCGGCCTCCAAACGCACTATCGCAGCGCTTGTGCAGGCTATTTCATCCTTTTGTGCCAAAGGTATATACCAGTTTCTGTTCGCCAGTTTAAGCGTCTCGAAGTCTGCTACAGGTCTAGCAGAACTCGTCTGGGCAGTTCTGTTCAACTTTTTGAGATACAGTCAATTTTCTGCATCAAGGTATTTTAGTCACCGGCCATGGCTGAAAGCAGTGATGTATTCCGTATGTTGGCTGTTGAGGATAAGTTGGATGGTACCAACTACCCATTATGGGCTTATATGATGCGACATGTACTGGTTGCAAAAGGATTGTGGAACATTGTGCAGGGTGTTGAAAGACGTCCTGTTACACCTATAACGACAGGTACTGCAAATACAGGTGTTGGAGCTGATGAAGATGGTGTCGAAGATGATATTCTGCAGATTCCTGTTCGTGCTGCTGTTTCTGTTGCACCTACTGCAGAGCAGATTCGTTGGGATGGCAGAGATGCCCAGGCACATGCATTGATAGCCTTGTCTGTCAAACATGCCATTATTCCTCACATTCGCTCTTGCAGAACAGCAAAGGATGCTTGGGATACACTTACCACTTTGTACCAGCCTAGGAATGAGGCTCGTGTTGCTTACCTCCGAAAATAGTTGGAGAGTGAGCACATGAATGAAGGTGATTCTATGGACAGTTTTCTTACAAAGATCAAAGACCTGAAGGAACAATTGATTTCTGTTGATGAGGTTATACCAGATAGCTCACTTGTGCAGACCATTCTGAATGGTCTTCCTGATTCATATCAGAGTTTTGCCTCTACTCTTCGGTTGATGATGAAAGGCAGTCCGAATGCCTTGTCATTTGAGGAATTAGTCTCTGTTCTGTTGCAGGAAGATCAGTCCAGGCAGAACAGGTCCATTATGCATGTTGCAGATCAAGCTTTCCTGGCTAGTCAGAAGGGCAAAGGAAAATGGAGCTCTTCTACTAGTAAGCAGAAATCTGCAAATGCTGCACAATCGAAGAACCAGGATAAAGATGAAAAGAAATCAGAAAAGCAAAAATTGTTCTGCAAGTACTGTAAAGGAAATGATCATATTATAAAGAACTGTCCAAAACTGGCTGCTAAAGAGGCAAAGAAGAAAGAGGCTGGAATGGTTGTTGCAGAGGCCTCTACACCAAAAACAGAGTCTGCAAATCTTGTGCAGGAAGAAGAATGGGCGTTTACTACTGTCTGCAGTTTTGACCCATCTTCTCATGATCAGTGCATGTCTGCAGTAGACTCAGATGTTTGGTACTTTGACAGTGGGGCGACCAAACATATTACCTCGTAGCGCAGTTTCTTCTCTTCACTCGAGCCTGCCCCTACAGGGAATACTGTCACATGCGCCAATAACTCCTCTTATCCTGTTATGGGAGTTGGTAAGATCATTCTGACTACTGCTGATGGTAGTTCTTTCACTTTGTCAGATGCTTTATTTGTACCAGGGATCAAAAAGAACTTGTTATCAGTTTCTGCATTAGCCAAGATTGGCTTGGTTGTGAAATTCGTTGATGACAGGTGTACAGTCCATGATCTCTCAAATGGCGATGTGATTATTGCTTCTGGCATTTTATTTCGTGGGCTGTATAAGCTCATAGAGTATGAAAGATCTGTGAATGATTCGGCATGTGCAGTTCATGATTCTCAGGCTATGTCAGATGCAAAGCTTTGGCATGCACGATCTGGTCATCTGAATTTTGCTAGTTTGTTACGCCTGCAGAAATCTGAAATGGTGTCCTCTTTGCCCAAACTTGAGGCACCTAGAAAACATGTTTGTGAAGGCTGTATTTTGGGCAAAATGCAGCGTTCTTCCTTTCCAAAAGATGGTTCAGTTCGGGCTACGCAGAAATTGCAGCTTGTACATAGTGATGTCTGTGGTCCTATGTAGACACCCTCTTTTGGAAATTACCTTTACTTCGTGACTTTCATTGATGATTTTTCCAGGCATGCATGGGTATATCCACTCAAAGCTAAGTCCGAAGTGTTCATGTGCTTCAAACAATTTTTGGTTTTGGCTGAAAATCTGTTAGCATGTAAAATGGGCACCCTCCGTTCTGATCGAGGGGGGGAATATATAATGCATTTCTGGCTGAACATGGGATAAAACACCAGTGTACAGTGCCGTATACACCTCAACAGAATGGAGTTGCTGAACGAAAGAACAGGTCACTCATGGAGATGGCGAGGTGCATGGTCAAAAGTCAGGCTTTACCACATAGTTTTTGGCTTGAGGCTGTCATGTGTGCAGCATATGTATTGAACAGGTGTCCCACTAAAGCGTTGCAGTCTATCACTCCATATGAGGCTTGGCATGACCGCAAGCCATCTGTTGCTCATCTGCGTGTTTTTGGTTGTTTGGCATATGCATTAGTGCCTGAACAACATCGCAGAAAATTGGATGATAAGGCAGTAAAATGTATTTTTGTTGGGTACAGTTTTGAAAGTAAAGGCTATCGTCTGTATCATCCACAGACTAAACGCATTCTGGTTAGCCGTGATGTTGTCTTTGTGGAAGATGCTATTCAGCCATTGCTTTCATGTACTAAGGAGACATCTGTTAGCTCCAAAGACATGTATGATACTTTGATGCCTCTTTTTACAGGTGGACAGGCTAGTGCTGGTCCTAATGAGGCAACTTCTCAACCTTTGCAGGTTTCATATGATGATGCAGATCATTCCATTTCTGATGCAGATTTACATGATGCACTTGTTGATGAGAGAGCTGATATTGAGCAGGCAAAAACTATGCCAAAATGGCTGGTGCAGACTTTGCATGACAGCAAATTAGATGCACCTTTATCATATCGTACTCGTTCAGGCTCTCATAGTGCCTCCTTTGCATCAGATTGCTATGCTATGGCTGCATCTAGTCTCTGTGATGAGAATGAGCCTGTTTCTTTTGATGAAGCACAAAATTCAGAAAATTGGATGGCTGCTATGCAATCTGAATATGATGCTATAATGAAGAATGGTACATGGTCTTTATGTGACTTGCCTCCTGGCAAGAAGGCCATTGGCACTAAGTGGGTATACAAGCTGAAGCGTAAACCTGATGGTACAGTTGACAGGTATAAGGCTAGGCTTGTTGCAAAGGGTTATGCACAGGAAAGAGGCATTGATTTTGATGAGACCTTTGCACCTACATGCCGTATGACTACTGTTCGCAGCATTTGTGCACTTGCAGCCCATCATGGTTGGAATGTACATCAGTTGGACATTAAAACAACATTTCTGAATGGTGACTTGCATGAAGAAGTGTATGTTTTTCAGCCCCGTGGCTTTGTGCAAAAAGGGCATGAAAACCAGGTTTGCAGGTTAAAGAAGGCATTATATGGTTTAAAGCAAGCACCACGTGCTTGGTATGAGAAGATACATGCCTATCTGATTGCACATGGTTTTGAGAATAGTCCAACTGAAAGCACCTTATATGTTAAGCGTGCTAATGATGTGCTTCTGATCATTGTTGTCTATGTTGATGACATGCTGCTCACTGGTCCTATTGAGACACATATTGCTGATTTTAAGGCTGATTTGCATGCCTCATTTGAGATGTCTGATTTGGGGCATTTGCATCACTATTTGGGCATTCAGTTTATGCATGTTGATGGTGGAATGGCTTTGTGTCAAACGAAATAGATTGACACATTATTGCAGCGTTTTGGCCTTGAAGACTGTAAGCCTATTGCCACTCCTATGGAGACGGGTTTATGATTGAGTCTTCATGATGCTGGAGATGCATTTGATGTTGTTCTCTATCAGCAGGCTGTTGGATGCTTGATTTACTTATGCATTACTCGGCCAGATATTCAGTTTGCTGTCTCACAGATGAGCAGGTTTATGCATTGCCCAGGAGTCACGCATTGGAAAGCGGTTAAGCGCATCTTTCGCTACTTGAGTGGTACTCGGCTACTTGGGTTGTTTTATCCCAAGGGGGGATCACTACCGCCAAATTTGCATGCTTTTTCTGACTCAGATTGGGCTGGTTGCTATGACACTCGTGTGTCCACCAGTGGTTTTTGCTTCATGCTTGGTAGCTCATGTATATCTTGGTTGAGCAAGAAGCAGCCTACTGTGGCCACTTCCAATTGTGAGGCTGAGTATAGGGCAGCTTTCACAGCAACTGTTGAGTGTGTGTGGCTCGGACGCCTTATGGCTGATTTGGGTGTTGGCCAGTCTTCTGCCACCACCATCTTCACTGACAGTCAGAGCGCATTGGCAGTTGCGAGGAACCCTGTGTTCCATGCTCGCACTAAGCACATTGAGGTGCATTATCACTATGTCAGGGAGAGGTTCTCTGCTGGGGAGATCAGCTTGGCATATGTGCCCACGCAGGAGAACATTGCAGACCTTTTCACGAAGGCTCTGCCTAGGGAGAAGTTTGAAGCTTTCTGCAAAGCTTTGGGCTTACTTCCTTTTGTGGAGTGATTTCCACATAGCTTGGCACTTCCTTATACATGAGTGCCAGCTCCTTGTTCACCGCATCACTCCCAGGGGGGATTTGTTGATATATTTAGGTAGTGATGTGTGTGAACACTCTAGGACCGCCGGGGCACTTTTTTCCCTCTTTAGGAGGTTTTTTTCCCCCGGCTTGAATATACGCCTATTGCCCTAATGGGCTACTTATCTTTGTACATTCTCTAGTAATACAGTCAGTCTTGTGTGTTGTGCTCCAAGCTTCTTCTTCTTCCTTGTGTTGTTCGCGTGCTTCCGCAGACGTCTATCTCCAACAGTGTGTATAATAGTTTCATCATGGGTGGATACTGGTTGTTCAGGAAGACTAGTGGGGAAGGGTTCTGAGGGCCGGATGGGAGGTGATGGTGGAGATGGTATCTGTGTATTTACATCTGGTTCCTCACTGGGAGTTGGGTTGGCCATGTGAACATCTTCTGAAGTTGTGGTAGGCAATGCAGTAGAGACTTCCATTTGAATCATTTTTACCCGTCGTGGTCTTGTATCAATCCTTCGTTGGTCATATGGAGGGGTATTACGATAGACCATGGTCCTCATGGCCTCCCCTATTCCGCATGTTTCTGCCAAGAGATTCAATGATTCTACGAAATGCGGGTCGACATTCTCCGCTTGCAGCATCTGGTTCACTAGTGCTCTATTTGCCTCTTCTGATAACTTGTGTCTTTTCTGTACCAGCTTGATTGCCTTGTAGAGCCGTTTGAGTTGTGCCGTATAGGCAGGAGCTTCCTCTTCACTCTCCTCTGGTTCCTTTCCCCGTGCTTCTTCCTGATTCTGTGTGCTTTGAGCATGAGGATGTTGTGTCTCATCTTCCCAATGTACCCTTCTTTCATCACTCTGTGGCTATTCTCTTTGGGAGGATGATCCGGGACCAACATTGTCAGAAAAACACTCACTATCAGATAAGTGGGCAGTCTGCAGGAAGTTTTCAAAGTCAAAATTTGGATCCTCTGCTAATGTGGCCATGGATGCAAACTCAGCATCGGTGGGTAGTGGAGGGGCAGATGGAGTGGGTTGTACCATATCCCCTGATTGTGTTCCTTGGAGATGAATAGTGAAAGGGGCTACTTGGGCCTCTTCTCTAGGGGAAGCTTCTGTTGTGGCCTCACGAGGGATCAGGGCCTGTGAAAGTGATCCGCGCATTCTTTTCGCAGGATGAACCCCTGACTTCCGCCCCTTGAAGAATTCCAGTTGTGAGTATTTAAGGGCCATTGCGATCGGCACATCATAGGCAAGGCATCTACAGATAATTCTGGTAATCGCACAGCATCCATTCAAGGTATGCTTCCTCACGCCTTGCTTGCCTGCTTCATATAACTGGTCCAAGATCCATACAGGCATTTTAATTGGCAAGCTTCCAATCTCTGCTAGGTATAATCCATACCATATTTTCTTATGAGGTTGGGTGAAGCGGTCTTGAGCTGGAAATGCGAAGTGTTGAAGGCACATCCGTAGTGGTATGGCGATGTTGGGGGTGAGGGCACACATTTCTTTCAACTTCTTGATTTTGTTGTTCTTCATCGACTCTGGTATCAAGGGATCTCGATCGAAGGGTACATGGGTGCCATACATCTGAAGGGCTTCCCTGATTAAAGTAATATTCAATTCAAACTTCTTCAAATTTTCTTCCTGGTTTGATAGAGAGGGCACCAGGAATGTGCCTGAATGATCTTTATCTCCTGTCGGCTTCAGTGTGGCAATCAAGTAGTAGCACCTAAGAAAATCCGGTCTAGGCAAGGCTGCACCAAAGTAATCTTGCAATCCCGCTTTCTGCCAGATATCCTGAAGAGGAGCTGCATTCTGTAATGTTTCAAATTCTCTTGAGAAGAATTGGAATGTCCACCATACTCCTCCAAATTCCAACTTGGATTCCCAAATATGATCTGCGTCTCCCAAGTCTCCTGGCATCTCATTGAACCAATGAGAATGCCCCTTTAGTCTTTCTGTTAGGCCACTTGGTGGATCCGGAATGGGAATTCTTCTCACATTCAAAAACTCTTCAGGCCTAGCTGTCGGTGGAGCCTCCACAGGCATGGTATCCCAATTGTTTTGAGTGCTAGTGCCTACCTGAGAGCTCATGCCTGCTGCTGCTGCCATGGGAATCGGGTGCTTATCTGCTAGAAGAAGAAAGGCACATTAGTGTTGCATAGGAAACAGGATGTAATGGTGTAGAGCTAAAGACAGGTAGAGATTTATGAACTAGAGTGTGATGGAGTTGGGACCTTTTGGGCACCCATTTCTAGACATTCCTCGGTTTGACTGAGTGTGGGTCAGGGTGGTATTTAGGTAGAGTTCCTGGGTTGTTAGTCGAGAGGACTTGTGAGTGTTGAATTATGCCAGTAACTAGAGTTGGAGCTATTTGGGCTCGTAAACAGGCCTTGGGCATCCATATGTGTCTAGCAGTCAGGCTAGCCTTCATTGACCGCTTAGGGGCCCAAATAGACGTGGTGTGCCTAGGAGGTTGCCTAGGGTACTCCTTCAATTTTGTCCTTGATGGTGCGGCTTGTTTTTTGGCTCCTCGAGAACCTGCTACTAGAGCTGTGGATTTTCCATCCTTGCGTATCCAGATCTGCATCGCATCACGAGGTACTCCGTGTTGCCTTGGTTGGTGCTCCTGCCTCTTGATCAGCGGCCTCCTTCGTGTCGAATGGTGTTCGGTCTGCCTGTTTAGAATCTTCTTTGGATCAATTGGGAACTCCTTATTGGCTCCTGTACCTTCGGTAAGATGGACACTCCTCTGCACCATAGAACTCTGGACAAGAACAGCATTGTTATCTTCATGTGGATTCCTGGAGGGACTAGGAGTTGGTGCCTGTTCTAAGGGTTTGAGTGCTTGATTTTCTAATTCAATCGTAAGACGGCTTTGGCCTACCCAAGCCTGAAGAAATCCACTTCTTAGGTTGAGGTTGACTGCATGATCATAGATCCTAAACAAGAGGTTCGGTAAGATCCTCGTCTTCACACACTAGCACTTTTGCTGGCATGAGGACCTCTTGAATGTAGAGGGGAAGTTCCACCTCTCCCATGCAAGGGGTTTCAACACCTCCTAATCCTATCAGATATGCTTCTAAGGGTTTTACCTCCAATTGCAACTGTTGGCAGTAAGAAAGCCGGACTGCACTAATGGCGGCACCTGAATCAATTAAAGCTCTTACGGTCCTTGTACTGTCGCCTTGTCCAACTTCTAGGGTCACAAAAGGTCGTCGATCCACTATCCTATGGGTACGTTCACCTAAAGCCTCACACATGGCCATGTGATAGCCTGGAGACTCTTGAGTGTCAATCAGGCTGATCTCTCCCTTGCCTCCTCAATTTCATTCGTCGGATGCGCTCTAAGGCCTCTGCTCGTGCTTCCTCTCGAATTCGTTTTTCCTCCTCTTTACGTTTCTTGGCAGTGTTGAGCCGATTTAACATCTCTTCAGTTAGGGGTTCTTGGTATAACTTGACTCTACATCCGCTTATGTTGCTAGGGAGAACATCGCCTTCCAAAGTGGCTAGTTGTACTGCCCCACTAGTTGAAATCCTATTTATGATCATAGGTCCATAGCCTCTTTTCTCTAATTTTCGTGCATGCTGCTTCAATGTGTAGACTAGGACTAGGTCTCTTGATTTCAAGCCTTTATCCTTCACATGTGTATCAAAATATGCCTTTTGTCTCTTCTTCGCTGCATAGATTCCTGCTGTAGCTCTCAATCGTGTCTCACCTAGACGTTCAAGATCCAAGATTCTACAGGATAGTTCATGGCCTGTCCAGTCATGCTCTTGTGCTACTTTCAATGTAGGTATCAAAAAGTCCAAGGGTAGCACCACATTCTGTCCAAACACCATCTGAAAGGGTGTGGCTTGGAGTACCGTTTTATAGGCCACTCGGTATGCCCAAACAGCGTGGTGTAGCTGTTTGTCCCAATCAGAGCGTTTATTGTTCACTAATTTCGTCAGTACACTGCATAAGATCTTATTTGTACTCTCAGCCTGGCCATTAGCTTGGGGGTGATAGGGGGCAGACTTCTTATGTACTACCAAGAATTCTTGTAGCAGATTTTCAATAACTTCATTCAAGAAGTGAGTCCCCCTATCACTGACTAGCTCTATAGCTAATCCATACCTGGTGAACACATTTTCAAATAAGAACTTTGCTGTTGTTTGAGCATCATTTTTTGTAGTGGCTTTTACTTCTACCCACTTGGTTAGATAGTTTGTGGCCACGATGATATACTCAGCATGTGAACCTTTAGCTGGGGGATTAATAGGTCCCACAAAGTCTATTCCCCACTTAGAGAATGCACGTCCACCCATCATAGGCTTCAATGGCATCTCATCCTTGCGTATGGGATACTGGGTTCGCTGACAAACCTCACACCTCTTCACATAGGTATGTGCATCCATGTGAAGGGTGGGCCACCAAAATCCTGCAAATAGAATTGCCTTGATCACCCTATCTGGACCGAAGTGTCCTCCTGCTACACCTTGGTGAGCAGTCTCTAATATCTTGAGGTATTCGCTCTCATGAACACACAGTCTTAGGTAACCATCTTTACCCCGTTTGTATAAATTATCACCAATGATGGTGTAATCCAAGGCTTCTTGTTCCAAACTTCTTTGTCTGGCCAAAATCATACCTTGAGGGAGTGTTTTCATCCTCAAGAAGGCTACTAATGGTTCACTCCAATCTGGCACTAAAGACACTTGATAAAGAGTGGTGTGTTCCACTGGTGGTTAGTGCAGCAGATTGGGCATTCTTTGCACATTCTATGGACATCAACTTCCATGGTTGGCCAATGCACTCCTAGCCTCCTCAGGGTCTGTAGGGTTCGTTGTTTTGAGTAGTGTTGCTCTAATGCACCTACATGTGCTAATTGCAACCACTTAGCGTACTCGTCCTCTTCTACACAACAAGCCAAGATCCCTTGATCTGTGTGCTTGTACATACTTCCAGCCATGATGTGGTACTTTTGGGCTTTTACTACCTCTCTATCCTGTGTGGCTATTACTGGGTGGTTAGGCCCGTATGTCAATACTGGCACTAATGGCTTAGCCCACTGCGGCACCACTTCCAAATTAAACAAGTAAGCATCAGGTAAGTCATATGATACTCCTTGTGGGGCCTCTCCAGATGTGAGCTTAGAGAGATGGTCTACTCTCAAATGAGTCTTGCCTTTCCTCACTACTACCTCAAAGTCATATTCCATCAGTAAGAGAAACCATCTTACTAATCTGCCTGTATTGCACGGCTTGTTTACCAGGTACAGTAGAGCTTGGTGATCAGTAAAAAATTTGAACTTATTTGCAAGCAAATAGTGTCTAAACTTTTTAACCGCGTACACCATGCCTAATCCTTCTCGTTCGGTGGTTGTATAGTTCCATTCAGCAGCATTCAATTGTCTACTGGCATAGGCAATAGGGAGATCCATATTACCTTCACCCCTAGGTTGTGCAAGTACACATCCAATAGCATAATTGGAGGCATCCACATGAACATGGAATGGCTTGTTCCAATCTGGTGTGGTCAAGATTGGTGCTGAACATAATCTTCGTTTAAGCTCCTGGAAGGAATTCTTACATTCATCAGTCCACTCAAAGCTAGTCACAAGTCCGTAAATGGGCTTTGCAATGACAGCATACATGTGGATGAACCGGCGGTAGTAACCACAATGCCCCATGAAAGCCTGTACTTCCTTGACGTTCTTTGGCCTAGGTAGTTCTGCGATGGCTCTCACTTTCTCTTCGTCAGTGGATATGCCGTTCTTAGACACTATGTGTCCTAGAATTTTGCCTTGCCTGACCATGAAAACACACTTTTCTGGGTTCAAGCAGACTTGATATTCTCTGCATTTATCAAAGATTTGTCTGAGTTCAGGTATATGGGTCTGTCTAATGTTGGAATGAGCGCACAGATCATCAACATAGACTTCCAAATTCTTCCTCAAGAACTCTTTAAACACATGACACATCAATCTTTGAAAGGTAGCAGGTGTATTAGTAAGCCATGGTATTACCCGAAAGGCAAATATGCCCCACTCCGTGGCAAAAGCCGTCTTATGTTGATCCTCTGGAGCAATGGCTACTTGATTGTAGCCCGAAAACCCATCTAGGAAGCTGTACACTTCCTTGCCTGCTACCCTTTCTAATAGATGCTCAGTGATACGAAGCGGATAATTATCTCTGATAGTGGCTGCGTTAACCTTCTTCAAGTTAATGCACACTCGTAATTTGCCGTTCTTCTTGGGCACCACTACAATGGGGGATACCCATTCAGTGTGCTCAATTTCATAGATAAACCCGGCTTCCACCAAGCGGTCTATCTCCTCTTTAATCTTGGCGGTGTAGTTGTCATTGTATGTGTAGGGCTTCTGCTTAGAGGGTCTGGCATCTGAGGTCATGGGGATTGTGTGTGAGCATATGTCTGGGTCAACACCCTTCAGATCCTTGTAGCTCCAAGCGAATACATCTCTGTATTCTCTTAGCAAGGCTATCAATTCATGCTCTTCGTCTTCCGTCAGGTCATGGCCTATGTACGTGCATCTCTCCTCTCCTTCTTCCATAGCTACCACAATTTTCTTGGTGGTTTCTTTGTTATCATAGGCCTCCCTTGATTGTGCCTCTCGTTTAGGCATTCTGATCATGACTCTCCTGTCATCTATCTCATACTTCTTAATTTTTTCCGGAACCTCAAACAAAGATTCTTCCTCTTCTGGTGTGACTTCTCTCTTCTTTCTTTTCTTTCCTTCCTCCTTCAGGGTCACATGTGTGGCTAGCCTTACATCATTTGTAAGCTCTCCATGCCTCTGGGATTGAAATTCTACTTCATAGAAGTATTCTTCATCTGATGCAAAGGGTGGGTCCATAATGATTGACTCTAGATCGGAGTCACTTGCATCCTCAAATGCATCAGGGCTAGGTTCATACTCTTCTAACATTGCCTCTCCCATGATTGGCTCTATGGAGAAGACTGAAATGTCATAGCCATCTTCATCACAGTGAGGTGTCCATTGTTCTTCATTGATGGCTACATCCATTGTTGCTAGGATTTCTGCCCAGCCATGGGGTTCAAATTCTTCGTCAGGAAAGACTACAGGTGCATAGGCTGGGTCTTGAATTGATCTATGTGTTTCTTTTGCACCTACCTCTCTGGCTTTTTCTCTCTTCTCTTCTTCTATTGCTACTTTGCACATCCATAAGTGGGTGTCTTCATGCATCCATGAGGATCCTGATCCTATGGAGTGCACTGACTCTGTATCGTCTTTGGCTCTATGAATAGGATTCCATTGAATAGGCGGGACATCTCTATGAGAGTAATCTTTGAGATTCACTTTGGTCATAACACCTAAGTGTTGCAGGTACAAGGAGTTGGTTCCCCAGTCCTGTACCACTTGCAACTGTCGCATAAATGGTCTTCCCAAGATCATTTCATATGCATGATTTTTGCTAAAATCACATATAGCAAATGTATGCTCGAACTCGACACCACATGTAGTGAGAGTTATGCCTTCTAGCAATCCCAAGGGCCTCTCAATATGGCCATCGGCCGTCTGCAATTTCATTCTTGTCGGTCGGAGTGCTGGCTTGCCCCAACGCTTCCAGAGGGAAGTTGTAGCGATTGCAACTCCTGCACCTGAGTCCAAGATTGCCTTGGTTGTGTATCCCTGATGGGTAACTAGGAGATAGGTATTTCCTTCTTCTCCTTCACTCATGTCTCCTATCTTATCCAATGGTATTTTAGGTACTGTTCTATGAGATCCTACCTGGGAACGCGATTTCGCTATGTTTGGCACTTGCTTGGCTACGTGTTTCCACACTTCTGGCTTAACTTTGAGTAGCTCTTCTAAAGTGAGATTGCACTGCACCTTAGTGTTCTTTACTACCTCTGTATTCCTAGGTATGATTGAATCTTCGTTTCTTATCATGAATGTGGGTGCTCTCAGGCAAGTAGACTTGGTTTCCCATGGGCCAGTGAAATGGGGTAATTCTTGCACGGAGTTAGACTGGAAGTCTAACCTCTCTTGGTTTTGTGCACTCTCCTGCTCTCCATAAATGGAAGGAATATCTTGAGGGAATTGATCATGTGTGTCATCCACAAGTTCAATGGGAGGAGGGACTTCACTTTCATTAGCCCATTTGTCTTCTTGAATCTCTCGTAGGAATTCTGGAGTGAACCTATTCATAGAAGAGAAGGTGTCTGGTTTAGTGGAATTAGGCACATAAGCTTCCTGTGGGGGATGGCTTATGTTTTTGCTTGCCTCATCTCTTTCTCGATTTTTTTCTTCCTTGGCAGATCTTGCAATTATGCTCTCTAACTTCTCTAGGAGTCCATCCAAGTGCAATTGTGTCTTAGCTGAGCCTAAGTGGTTGAAAAGGTGACTGGCTTCAAACATGGTCTGAGCCAATGCAACCATTTTTGCACACAGCTTGGTTCTCTCTATCTCTAGGTCAGCTCTAGGGTAGCACTTTTCATGATCCACCACATTTGGCCCTTCTTGAATTCTGGCCTGATATGCTTTAAGCATCATATCTAGATCATCAGGAGTGGGATCGGCTAGGACTGATCCTACTCTGGGTGGTGGGTGGGTCAAGGGTGGTGTATTGAAAGGTTGGGGAATGGAAGAAGATGGATTGGCGGGTAAAGGGAAAGATGGTGGATGGGTGGTGTGAGAGTGATTTTGAGATGCGAGTTCACTTATCTTTGCTTTGGTTTCTCTCAAGCTTGCTTCAAGTTCACTCATTTTCTGTGACCATTGTCTTTTCATTCTCTCCCAGCTATCTCTCCATGCTCTTTTCCTTTTCTTGGTTATACTCTTTGTCTCACTAACCTCAGCACTCTTTTCCTAACCTACTCCTTGAGTTTGCTGCAAGGCTTGGGCTCTAGTGACCACATGCACTGGGCTGTGGAAGTTATACTTCCCGTAGAGTCTACCACTAACCCAATGACGTTGATAGGAGTGATTTTAGGCATGTTATTAGGGTTCTTTGGGCAATCTCGTAGGAGATGCTCTTTTCCACAGTCTTGACAGAAACCTTGAATCGCCACTGGTTGGGGTTGTGTAGAGGTAGGCAGTGGACAATCACGTATAAGGTGATCTCCCTGACATCTGAAGCATGGTCCTCTAGGGAATGGGGGTCGTAGCTGCCTAGGTTGAGGTCTAGAGTTGGGGTTTGTGTACATGACATTAGCATACTCAAGCTCCCCACTATTTTCACTTGGATCCTCATAATAGTATGACTCATTATGCTCAGGTGACTGCATGTAGTAAGCCTGTGGGCTATCAATATGTGTGGAGTCAAAACTATGGTCACTTGGATCACTATCTGATACCAATGGGGTGACTGGGACTATGGCTCTGTTCCGATTTTCTTCAGTAGATGCATATTTCACTGGGATCACATTGGTTGGAGCAGGGGGTTGCTGCACTAAGACTGGTTGAGGTCTCTGCTTCCCTTGATAAGGTGGTTGATAAGGTTGTTGTGGCCTGTTGTATTGTTGTGGTGGGTACTGATTTTGGTATCTACCCTGTTGTGGATATGACTGAGGGTAATTTTGCCTAACAGTTTGTTTGTTATATGGGCAGTCCTGTGCAGTGTGGTTGGTGTACCTTCGCTCTATGGTGCAGTATTGGCTACTAGGATTCACCTGGGGTTGGGCCATAATGGGACATACATTTGCCATATGGTCACCTCCACAAGTGTAGCACCGCTTAACTGGAGCAAATCTTGGAATTTGTTTGCTAGAGACACCTAGTTTTTGAGCTACCTTCTCGGCAAGTTCCTCAATGGATATGGATTGACCAGATGTGAGACTACTAGAGCTATCCGAATCCTTATAGATTTTTGATAGTTCTAACTCCTCACCTAGATTATCCTCAATGTCTATGCACATGCGCACGCTCTCTTCTATAGTTCTGGGGTCCTTCAGATACACATATGACCTGAGCTTGGTGCTCAACAATCCATTTAAGAAAAAAGCCACTTGCTTGGCTGGTGTGGGTAACTCAAGCATCGAGCACCTCTCTAGGTATTGCCTAAACCCTCTTCCTGCTAGTCTGACGGTCTCTTGAGGTGTTTGCTTGAAGCTATGAATTAGTGAGGAAGTGTTGTGACTTATACCACTCTTGGAAAACTCAATGATAAATGCTTCTAGGAGCTGGTCTATGTTTCTGAAATGCCTCTCGTTCAGTGGTTGAAACCACGTAAGGGCAGTGTTCCTAAGGGTTAGACCAAAAGCATTATATTGTGTGAACAGATCCTCTACCTGTTCAGCTTTCAACACTTGCCTAAATTTTGCCACATGGTCATAAGGGTCTCCAGTGCCATCGAAGTAATTCTTCATGGACTTCACCAGTTGAGTTGGTCTTAGGGTCCTCGTGTGTTCTCTCCGTCTTGGCAAAGGGAAATCGTCAGCATTCCTTTGATTCCATGGGGCTCTATGTCCCTCAGGTTCCACTCTATTTCTTTCCGTTCCCGTTCTTTCTCTTCCCAGGGAGTTGGCAAAACTTACTTCAGGTCTATCTCTACTTCTATCTCCTTGAGCTCCATGAGCCTGGGAGGTCCCGGCTCCTTGGTGACCAAAGGACACATTAGACCAAGGTTGGGGAAAAACAAATTCACCCTTCCATGTGTAGGCATGTCTACCATGCTCGGTGACCACGAAGATCCTCTCTGATGTATTGTCTAGGTAGGTTACTTTGCCTGGGCTATCAGGGTCTTTAAACTCATAGATTGTGAGAGCACTTACTTCCTGAGGCTGGGCAGGTTTATACCTCCAAAAAGCCTCATCAGTTTCTCGATTTAAAAGCAAATCTATGCTTTTATTATCCTGTGGAATCCACTCTGGAGTCATGATTCTGGTCAAGACGGATTTACCACGGGGAGTTCTTGGCTCTCTCTCTAAATTCCCTTGCTCTATATCACCCATGTCGGTCTCCGCAATCACATTTCCAAACTTATCTGTTCTATTAGGAAGAGTGGTGACTACATATATAGTCCCCTCTTTATCTAGGTATACTCCATTCTCAAACTTGACTACCGGGTGTTCTAGTCCATGGGGCTGATTGGGGTTCTTAATCTGGACCACACATCTTCTCAGGCCGTCTTCGTAGATGCGAGCACCTAGACGATTAGTCCTGATGTATTCCAATTGAGTCTTGTAAGGTCCTTCTGGCTTTTCTAGATAAGCCACCCTTGAACTACCTACTGGTCTCTCCATGTGATAGGACATTTCAGAATCACTTGTTTCTGATCGTGGAGTGTATGGGTAATCACTCAACTGCTGGGCCCAAGACCTAGCAGTGTGATTGACACTAGCTTCAGAAGATCTGAGGCTTTTTCTGTCTCGGCCTAAGTGTCTACCTGACCTAAGGTTCATATGCCTGGTTTATCTACCCCCTTTGGTCCCAAGTACACTCTCGTTGCAGGTTATTTTGCACCAATCACTTTGTTCTTTTTAGTTGATTATTATGTTTATGAACTTGTCTGATATCTCGGCGTCCGGAGTACTTAAGTGAATTTCGCACTTGATAATTGATCGATTCAAGTTTACTTTTTTTCCTTAGGGTTTTCGCACTTAAGTCCTACTTAATGCTTGCACTTGGTTGATTAGTTCTCTTAGACTTATTTTGTTCCTGACGCTGACCTAATTAATTACCACACCTAAGTCGTACTTAGCCTAGGCTAGGAATTGACAAAGGAGGGTTGAGAGAACTCCCAACCTCAATACTCTGTTTGTCAGACTTCTACACCAACCCAGGAAGCCTTCTCCCAAGGTTGGTACTCACCCTTGCTAGCCTGCCTTGGAATACCTTGAGTGCACGCGATGTTCCGGCAAAATTTCACAAGTTAATATAGCTCATTTACCACAATGAATTGAAAGACACACATCAGCAGTTATGGACCCCCCTTGGAGTAACTCACTGATCCCCCAAAATCTTATGACCACCTAGTTCCACCTAATGGTCAACTTAAAAATACATGTTCTAAAACTCCACGTATGATTCTTACAAAAACCAGTCAAGGTCCACATAGGATTCTCAACAAGCTTTCCAACGAGACCAAAATCTCATCAATCGGAGTTCGTATGGTGAAGTTATGACCAATCAGGCATTTAGGGGTCAAAACAGGCCCTCAGGGTTCAGGAGATCCCTCTCTGGTTTCTAGGTCTTTTGCCCACTCCTAAGGCTCTAATGTTATCCCAATGTGTCTAAAATTAAACCCAAATATACCTCAATTCACTCAAAAATTCACTCTAAAATTTTCATGCGTTAAGGCCGTGTATCGCGATAGGTCGGGTCGGTGTGTCGCGATAGATGGAGGTGTGGTGATAGGTGGAAGTGTCGCGATAAGTCAGGGTGTCGCGATACTTGGGAGTGTCGCGATACTCCGAAGTGTCGCGATACTTGGGAGTGTCGCGATACTTCGAGGTGTCGCGATAGGTGGAAGTGTCACGATAGGTCGGAGTGTCGCGATACTCCGAGGTGTCGCGATAGGTGGAAGTGTAGTGATAGGTCGGAGTGTCGCGATACTTGGGAGTGTCGCGATACTCCGAGGTGTCGCGATAGGTGGGGTCGGTGTGTCGCGATACTTGGGAGTGTCGCGATACTTGGGAGTGTCGCGATACTTGGGAGTGTCACGATACTCCGAGGTGTCGCGATAAGTCATGGGTATCGCGATACTTCGAGGTGTCGCGATAGGTCAGGTTATGGTGAATTTTGTTGTTCTGTCTAGTGATCCTAGGAGCTCTAGGCCTGCGCTGTGTCGTGGTGCACTCAGAATCGTGATCGGGTGAAGTTTTCAGAGTGTCGCGATAGCTCGAGCTCGACGCCTCGGGGCTTGCGCAGATGAAATCCGTACCTGCTGAGCTTGCTGGAGATGATGATGGAGCTGCAACCTGCAAGAAACATGCAAAAAACACACACTCGCTCTCTCTCAAACTCGCACAAAGCAAATGAGGAAATGGTTTGGAAATGAGAATATAAGGTGGAGAAGGAGATGAAGGTGGAGATGAAGATGGAGATGGAGATGGAGAAAAATCAGAAATTTACCTACTACTTACCATTCCAACGCATCCTCTCTACGTCTTACCATCACACGCTCGTCCTCAAAGCTCGAATCCCCGGCAACGGTGCCAAAATTTGGTGTAGCTCAGTGATGAGTAGCACCTCCTTTAATGTCAATCCGGGAAGACATGAGGATGGTATGAAGACCTCGAGCAAGTGAAGGCACAAATGTGTGAGTGAGAAGCACACAAACATGCACACACATACACACACACGCACACACGACAAGAACAAAGAGAGTAAGACAATGGAATCACTTCTATTACCAACAAGTTCCCATACAAGCTCAAAACTACAAGAAGCTAGCCCAAAAATGAGCTCTCTAGCTCTATTTATAGTTTTTGACTAGCTTTGGCCCTGTCCAGACCTAGTGTCTGGCCTAGTTAAAAATTAGGTTCCACGGCTTATTTGAGGACTCAAACGAGATTTAAAAATTATGAAAATTGGCAGGCAACTACTTCTAAGGCTCCCCAAGCTCGCGGACTCCTCGTCTTGTACAAAATGGAGCTACAAAAGGGTGAAACAATATTTACAAGGGTCTTTAGTGATGAGAATCACCTTGAACATGGTGTAAGGTTTGGAAAAATTTAATGGGTTGCCTTAGTGCTAGATTTGCATGTATGCTCGTACTTGCTTCATCTGCCAACATACCACCTAAATGCTGCTGCCGAACCAAGTAGCACAGTGCAACATGATCCACATGGAAAGTAAATTTACGGCCCAGCAAGTAATGCCAAAATTTCTTAATAGAGTATACCAAACCAAGACATTCTTGTTCTATCATAGAATAGTTTTGGTCCGCAGGAGCTACTCGACGGCTCACATAGTACACAGGCTGAAACCATTTGTCAATTTGTTGCATGAGGACACTACCAATTGCAATATCTGACGCATCCATGAAGACATGGAACGGTCGATCCCAATCAGGTGTTTGCAGCATCGGTGCCTGCATCAATAAGACCTTCAACTGATCAAATGCACTTTGGCACTCTTGAGTCCATTCATACTGCCGTGGAGCACTGGTCACAAGCCGAGTAAGTGGTGTCGCTAAATGAGCTAACCACCGTAAATGTCTACCATGCCACCGGATTTGGCCAAGAAAGCGCATAACTTCTTTCGGTGTCTTTGGGATTGGTGCCTCCAACACGACTGCTACTTTATCCGGATCTACTTGTATTCCTTGTTTAGAAATAATATGGCCAAGCAGTTTGCCACAGCAGACCGCAAAAACTGATTTGGTAGGATTCAAACATAATCGATACTCTCGGCATTTTTCAAAACAGCATCGTAAATGATACAGGTGCGCCGAAGTGGCACCAAATGAGGAAAAATCATCCAAATATACTTGCATAAATGTGGTCAAGTAAGGTGAAAAGACTTCTTGCATACATCTTTGGAATGTACTCGGGGCATTTCGTAAACCGAACCACATTACGGTGCAAACATAGACAACCCAGTTCGTGATAAAAGTTGTCTTCGGTATATCCTATTTGGCCATCCTCACTTGATTATATCCACTGTAGCCATCCAGAAAAGAATACATTTCTTGACCTGCTACCCTGTCGAGCATTGTATCTAGAAAGGGGAGAGGGAACGGATCCGGTACAGTGGCGGCATTGAGTTTCCGGTAGTCAACACAGATACACAACTATTTATTTTTCTTCGGCACTATTACTATTGGTGATATCCACTCTGCATGCTCAATCGGCACAATGAATCCCACCTTCATTAACCGATCAAGTTCAGCTTTCACCTGTGCTGCATAATTAGGGTTCATCCTATAACTAGGTTGTTTGATAGTCCTCACATCCAGTTTGAGCACTACCCGATGTTGATAAATCCGTGGGTCAAGACCTTTCATGTCTGTATAATCCCAAGCGAATACATCTGAGAACTCACGCAGGAGTTGTACCAAATCATCTTGGAATTTCTCTGCTAATGCTGCTCTAATTTTTACTGGTCTCGGGTTGATCGTGTCATCCAAATTGTACGTTACTAATTGATCCTTTGGTACATAAAATTGGTGCGGTTTCACCAAATCATCAGCTGGGTGAAACAGTTGTTGTAAGGTTGCTTCATTGCTAGGCCATCATCTACTTCTACTTCTCCAGTCATTGGTACGACCGTACAAGCTGCCGGACTCTTATTGTCTGCTACCGACTGTAAATCCACAGTACCTAATGAGATCAGATCCTTATTGGTCTTGAGGAAAGCCTCTTCCTCATCATCAGATAGCCCATCCAACATATGAACTGGCTCTGCTACATATGGTCGTGCATGTAGATCACAAGGTTGCATAGCATCCAGTGCAACTACATATTTCCGGTGATTGTTCTTAAAAATTAACTCTTGAGCTGACCAATCCTGCACAACTTTGGCTTGCTTGAGCCATGGTCGACCAAAAAGTAAGTTGTAGTCGAGGCTAGATTCAGGTAACTCCAGGACTACGAAAGTCATATTAAATGTAGTTCCCTGGAGGGTTATCGGGATGTTACGTACTAAGACCACCGGATGGACTTGTGATTGGTCCACCATTCGCACAAAAAATTGTACAAGTTCAATTTGGGTCCAACCCAATTTCTTGTAGAGTGCGGATGTTCCAATATTCACACCAGACCCGCCATCAATTAAAACTTGGTTAATCTTCTTATTTTTATACCAGACGGTGATCAATGGAACTGAATGATCCACCGTAGAATCCATCTCCGGATGTATGGTCGCAGTCGCCGGAGTACATGAAGGTCCGGGACTAACCTGCTGTTGCAATTGTTGTCGTACTCCTAGAACTAAGGCGAGCAACTGTCCCAAAGGGATTGTGATTGAAGCCTTAGATAGAACATCCCATTCCTGATCTGTTTGGGTTGTGGTCATCATCGATTCTGGTGGTGATTCTAATGTTGTCGGGGTAGAGTTCTGTTCATTCGATCTTGCCTGTGGCAGAGGGACCTGTGTTACCGGAATTGGATCAGGGAACACAGTCGGCTCCTTAGCTATCCATTGACTAGCCTTTGCAAACATCGGTTGTTGCTCACAAATTCCAGGCTCGAAAACTTTAGCTGCTAGTTGCAACTGTTTACCTGATCTCGTCTGTACCACGGCTGCTTGTGACTCAATTGGGGAGATATAAACCATTGTTAGTCATCGGATTTTGGCGTTCCTTCTTCCTTTTGTCATACTCTGCTGCTTCCTTGCAAAATCTGCGGATATGGCCAAGCTCGCCACAAAAATGGCACCGAGGGGGTGGGACAGAAGTACCCTTCACCGATGTACCTGCCTGCCATCAATTTTGATTAAAGTTGTTACTTCGCAGTCCTCGATAGTTCCTATATCCCTGCTACTGATTTGGTCGCAATTGTGGTGGCACGTAATGGGTGGCTAGCTGACCTGGTTCCTGTATTCTAGCATTTACGGCTACTCTACCCTGCACCTTTGCATTATATGCACATGTTTGTGTTGAGTGTCCTATTGTGTTACAGATGGCACAATACATCTGGTTGAGGGCACATGTGGAACTAGTGTGACCTGGATTCTTGCACTTAGTACAATACACCTATTTGGACGGATCATCAGCTACGTTCTTACTTGCTTTCAACCATTCCAGGTCCTTCGTAAAACCTCCAACTTTGTGCTCCAACTATAAGGCCATCGCAACTACGGTGTCCAGTGTCATTCCGCCGACACAACGAATGATCATGATTTGTCTTAATTGTGGATTCATTCCGTTAATGAACCATTGTGTTATGACATCATCTGGCAGATTGGCATGTGCTAGAGGTAGCTGCCTTAAGTGAGTTCTAAACAGTGTCGCATACTCCTGTACACTCTGGTGTGGTTTCTGTCGATTGTTTTGCAAATAGTCAAATATTTCTGCAGTGTTCTTCTTCAAATGAAACCTCTGTGAGAACGCATCTCTCACATCATCATAATTACTGAAATGATTAATATCATATTGAGTCAACCACCTTGCTGCTTCATTAACCAATGTGGCCTGAAATACAATGGCCTTGTACGTCGGATCCGGTGGGTGATTCAACACTGCATAACTGATCTCGAATGTTCGAACATGTGCGTCGGGGTCATCCCCCGAAAATCCACCGAATTTTGTATATATCACCCCGGTCGGAACCGGTCGAAGTGGAATGACTGGTTGTGGTTGTTGTTGTTGTTGCTGCTAAAACTGCGGTTGCGGTTGTGGGGGTGTTTGCTGCTGTGACTGTGAACCACTCATGGTGCTATTGTGGGCAGTATTGTTGTTATCTGTATGTTGAGGGGGTGTCTCTTGTCCTTCAAAATCTGTATTATCAGCCTGCTCACCTTCCGGTTCAAAAATGTCGTTGAATCTCTTACTTAGCTCTAAATCAAGTAGCCTTTCCTCAGCTTTGGTATCGAAATTAGGTAAGCTTGCCCCAAAAAGTGGTGAACATAATAAGGGTCCACCAGGCAACACCGCACTATCATCGAAAAATTTCAAATTCCCATCAAATGGTACCGAACTTCCACTGGAACTTGTCAAACTTTCACCGAACCAGGTTACCCTTTCACAGGAAACGGTCTCACTTGGTAACACAACCTTATCACCGAAAATGGTCGAGTTCTGACCAGATAGTGTCGGACTAAATCTACACTGCGTCTCTGCACAACCAGACGTCACTGTACCCTCTCCAGAAAGTATTGGATTCACACAAGGATTCATCGGAATCTCATCATGTGTCACCGAGCGAGCACCGGAATCACTACTGACTGGCTCCGATCCTTCTGCAACTGGACTTAATTGGCCTACACTTCTACCACCTGGGGGTGTCCCTAATAAATTTGGAACTGCCCAAGGATGTTGATCTCTCCTATACTTCGGATAGGACTTGCCGGAATGAGTAGCCGGCATATATCACTTCTTCAACTAGCGGTTACTATTCTCCACTGCTTGCCTTGCGTACTGCTCTTCCCTTACTGATTATTCCCAATTTTCCATCTTCCCACAGACGGCGCCAGTGTTAAAAGCACTTCTGTCAAGTCGCTTTTAATCTCGTTTCGGGTTCTTGGGGATGGTTAGGAGTCTGACAGTGCAGGGGCCCTTTATTTGATTTTCCCAAATTAACTATTCAACTAAGCAGTGACTATACGATTACTATGTTCCACTACACAGTTACTATGTTCCGGTTACGATTATCTTTACCCAGTAACTCATCGCGCAAGTTAACAATCACACAGTCGCACAAACTTATTAATGTGAATGTAACATTATTGTTTTAATACTTAAGACTGTAATTCAACGAACAGAATAATAATACTCAAGATATCCGCAAATCTACACACGATCTTCTCGGCATAGTCGCCCAGACAGAGTTTGGCGAACCCGTCTCTCCTTGCCGAAGAACACCGTAATGCCTTTTCATTCATGGATAAAAAGTTAGAATCGTGATGTTGTGAGACAATCGCGATGCTAAGTCGAGCTTGAAAATCGTTTCATGAAAATCGTGAAAAACGCGATTTTGAGTGGGAATCGTGAAAAATGCGATTTTGAGAATGATCACAGAATCGCGATTTTGAATGAAAATCGTGTTTTCTCAAAATCGTATTTTTTACATGAAAATCGCGATTTTGAATAAAAATCGTGTTTTGAAAATTGCGATTGCCAACAGAGAATCGTGTTTGATCACAATCGTGTTTTTGGCTAAAAATCGTGATTTGTAAGAATCGCGATTTTGAGCCCACTGAAAGTCGTTTTTTTTTCAAAGTCGTGTTTTTGACATGAAAATCAAGATTTTGGAGCCACAGAGAATCGTATTTTCTCAAAGTCGTGAAAATCATGATTTGTGAAAATCACGATTTTGATCCAACTGAAAATCATGTTTTTGAGAATCTTAGAGAATCGTGATTTTGAGCACAACCAGAGAATCGCGATTCTGAGAATGACCCCAGAATCATGTTCTTTTCAAAAAGCTTTTAGGTGGGAATTAGAGAATCGTATTTTTTTTTGAAAATTTTTGAATTTTATGAAAATCGCGATTTTCTGTCATAATCGTGTTTTTTGGGAGGAAATTCAAATTTCTAAGCGCCGAGCAATGGCGAGCTCCGTATGTGCAAAAAATCATGAAAAAACACAAGCGCTTGCTCTCCCTTGCACCTCCTAACTCCTTCTGACACAATAATGCATGAAAGATGGTATGAAAATGGTGAAAATGCACTAAAAAACAAGAAATTTCTATGAAGAAGAAGATGGAGATGCTGATGATGATGAAGACGAAGAAGAAAAAACAGAAAATGAACAGAAATGACAGTTCTTTTACCTTCCAACGTTGCAAATCTACGATCTTACCATCACAACGCTGTCCTCGAAGCTCTCTCCGCGGAGACGTGAGGACCGGTATGAAGACCACGAGCAAGTGAAGGCACAAGTGTGTGAGTGAAAGCACACAAGCACGCACACACATACACACACACGCACACAAAGCAAGATCTAAGAGAGGAACAATGGAAGGACTTCGATTGCAAAAGAGTTCTCTGACAAAAGCTCTATTCTCTAAGAAGCTAACCTCAAAAATGAGCTCTCTAGCTCTTTTAATAGTTTTTTGACTAGTTTTGGCACTGTCCAGACCTAGTGTCTGGCATAGTTAAAAATTAGGTTCTAGGGCTTATTTGAGGGCTCAAACAGAGTCTAAAAATTATGGAAGTTGGTAGGATGATACTTCTAATACTCCTCAAGCTCGAGGACTCCTCGGCTTGAACAAAATGGAGTTATAAAAATAGAAAATGGTATTTACAATGGTTTTTGGTGATGAAAATCACTATTTTTATAGGGATTCCTTTTGGAAATTTGACATACACTTCTTGGAGATCCCTACTTGCTCCTTCTTGTTTGTCCACCTCTTTGATGTGCTCATGTGCTTTGTCCTTGACCTTCAGCTTCAACATTGGCACTTCAAAGAAAGTGCGTTTACAAATATTTGCTTTATTTACAAATTGTCGCTTTCTAAGCGATCTACTATTCTTTTAAAAAAATACATAAAATACTATCTTCTAAATATACTAAAAATATATGAATAAATCCAGGTGCATTCATGATTCTTCACCTCATAGATCAATACACAATCACATTAAAAACCTCAAGACATTAAAATCCATTTAACATTCCATTATTCCATAAAGTATAACAAATTTCCAAAGAAATGATCCAAGTAATGAGAGTAAAGGATGCTGGAATTATGTTAAACCTAGACACTTTGAACGTGATTGTTGATGTATCAAAATAATGGAAGGCAGCAAAACAACTATGCATCCATAAGTGCACATGATTCTGAGAAGTTGTTGATAGTCCAACATGTTACATGTTGATTGGTGTGAATATGGTGAGCTATTAATATGATTTGGATGCAAAGAATAGAGAAACAATACTCCATATGAGGATGATTAAGTATTTTGCATTAATAGATATGTGTGCATATGTCAGCATGAATCTAGTACTAAATGAATGATAGCAAAAGATGTGTGTGCTAGGGAGATGTGCAGGTGAGCATATATTAAAATGTATTTGTATATGCCATTAAGCATATGTGATCATGTGCACACCATTATAGGTGTGTAAAATCTCTTGAGAACACAAATGTGTGTGAGTACAAAAATGCACCAACATATGTATATGTACTGTAGGTGCAAAATTCATGTTTCCTTTCATGTGTGCATCTCATTGCAGGGTTGATATGTTCTGAAGTTGAAAAAATTGCTTTTATGTAATATTATTATTATTATTATTATTATTATTATTATTATTATTATTATTATTATTATTATTAGTAGTAGTAGTAGTAGTAGTAGTAGTAGTAGTAGTAGTAGTAGTAGTAGTAGTGGTAGTGGTAGTGGTAGTGGTAGTGGTAGTGGTAGTGGTAGTGGTAGTGGTAGTGGTAGTGGTAGTGGTAGTGGTAGTGGTAGTAGTAGTAGTAGAAGAAGAAGAAGAAGAAGATCATCATTCTTCCTTGCCTCAATCTATGTGTGTGCTCTTATTTAAGTGTGAGAGTGTGTGAGTGAGCTCTCTTCCTTACCTCCTTCCTCATGACAATAGAATGATCATTTTGCATTAAAATTGTATCTATGATTGCATCATTAGTATCAGTTGATAACACAAAGAATGGCTTTTTTAAATATGGTAATTGTAAACAAATGCATGTGAAAGAGCATGTTTGAGTGTTTCAAATGATTTTTTAAATACCTTTTTATTCAATAGAAAATTTAATGGTAGAACTAGAGTTAACTATAGAAATTCATTAAAAAATTATGATAAAAACTAGAGAGTCCTAAAAAGATCCCTTCCATGAATATATTTATGTTAATATATTCATGAAAAGGGATCAATATGAACTGCTTGACCAGATACTATATGTAGCAAGTATTCAAGTTCTTTTTTAAAGAAGAAACCCATTTCAAGCTTTACATAAAATGTATTTTTGATAAAAAAATGTAAAATCTATATGCAATTACTTTTTATGATTATCATCTTTTATACTACAATATTATCAAAGTAGACAAGAAAAAAATCTTGATAATGAAGAATCATGATATTTAGCATTTTGAAAAATGTGCTACAAAACACATTATCATGAATTCATAATTATCAGTTTGAGTTACAAGAACATTTCATATATCTCATATTCTACACATAGATTTGATGATAATTAGATTTAAGATAAATTTTACTAAGCACTATAGTTACTCTTATTTTCTCTTGAAGTTAATATAAAATATAAGGATTCTGGACTTTTTGAACTACACACTTTTCTTGCCTATGAATTTTAACTTGAATTATTTTAATATCATTTTTAGAAGACAAAGAGATGCATTGTCCTTTATATTCTTGTAGACTACATAGTATAGTCAATCTATGGATTCTAGTTATAACAAAGAAACATTCCTAATAAAGAAGCTATACAAATTCTAAGATTCTTTACTTCACATATAACATTATACCGGATTCCTTGAAATGAAGCTCTAACTTTATAAAGTTATGGAAAATATTCTAGTTGCAATTCACTAACTAACGACTGAGAAATACAATCATGTGAATCACCATCAACATGGAAAATATAAACCTACCTATCATTAAAGATCCTTCCATACCCAAAATTAACGAAATTGAATTTTTTTTTTTAAGATCATTTTTTAGCTTCCCTTTGACTTCAATTGCATCCATAGTATATGCTTATGTTGTTACAAGTCTATTGGTGATGATGTACATATGAAAAATAACTTCACTATCAAGAAATTATACGTATTTTCTTGTCTTGTGCATCCATAGTACAAGTTTATGGGTTTGGGTAGTTGCGATTATTAAAAGAAGAGTTTTGGATTCAATTTTATTGGCACTCTAGGTATATGTTGTGAAGAAGAAAAGGGGCTACTTGGAAAATGACATATTTGAGGAATAAATGAATAGAATTTTCAACGGCATCATAAACAACATCATGAGCAAATAAATTTGCCTCATCCGGACTTGTAGGATCTATTTTTGAGTTTTTATTGAATTCCCATCTCTAAAACATCTTCATATTTGAATTTTCATATTCCTTTAAGTACTCCCATTTCCCAGTGTGTACTTGATCATTTTCATTAATTCAAGTTCTTATAGATTCATTAGACTTTCTTGGTAAAAAGTTTCACTTCAATTGGCTCAGCCATTCTCGAGTTCTGTACAAAATATTACCCACTGGTCTGCATAGTATTAGTACCCAAAAATGTCGGGATGCATCTCTAACTTGCTAAGCATCATTCTCTAAGCATGGTCTATCATTTCAAGTGAATTAACTTACAAAAATTAGCCACCCTACTTAATCAGATATTCCCAAAAGGATTTTACTCAATTGTTAGCAGAGAAGAAGTATTGTTCATTTCTTTGAGCAGGTGTAGTGACCAAAATAGCAAGTTTTTGGCTCATAGT